>LPNX010414056.1:294668-339668 GCA_001517045.1 Pseudotsuga menziesii
GAATCTGAAACTTTGTTTGTGAGTTAGGTCTGAGGCAGATCTTGCAGCTGCTGCAGCACACCCTCTCCCCAACGATGATGATGACACTTTTGACAATTGAGGGAAAAATCTACTTGTTGTAGGGCTCTGTTTTTAGAATATAAGGGCAGAGTTGATTACTTTTATTATTGATGTTGCTCAAATATCATAGCAGTCGTCTTTCTTAATGAAGTTCTGTCTTTTCTCAACTCTGATTTTTTAAGTGCGAGGCAAATGACTCCAGTAGGAGATGCCAATATAACAATTTGGCTTCTAGTCTATTCTGTCATGGCATAGTCTTGTAAACATTGGCTTCTAGTCTATTCTGTCATGCCATAGTCTTGTAAACAAAGTAAGAATGCTGTTTTTTTTAACTACAAAACAAAATTATCTTCTTTGTGTATGAATTTTGACTTGTTGCTTTACCACGATACAACGATATGCCTATATGTTTGATTGAGATTTTGCAAAGACTAAGGGAATATTTGATGCGGATTAATGGTCTGTTGTTAACTGTGAATTGTTAACGGTGGGTTGTCATGATTATTGTAGGATGGTAATATGTAGTCGATTGTCATGGCATAGTGTGTCATAAACTAAGCAGTAGAAAATGGGCTCCTCATTGTGACCCGACTTATCAATAACATCAGTTCAAATAATTAAAAAAGTACAATAAACCTTTAAATTGCTTATAAAAACAGCGCCTACCATTTTCGTTATCTTTACTGTTTAGATTTGAGTCTGCTTTTTCGATCTTAGCTATTGCTTCTCGGAGGTTCAGGACCCCCCAATCGTTTTCTAGGACCCCTCATTATTTTTTATTCTGGAGCTGTGTTTGCTGTTAGCCGACCTCTACATATGTTTTGTGTATGAATACGTTTTTGCGCATTTTGAATTTGGACTGTACTTTTTTGGCCATTGGACTTATCTTGATTTGGAAATAGAGTTTATGTTTGTTCATTATTATATTTATATGATTTTCGATAGCAATGGCATTTGGTTTGGCATATACTGATTTAGAAATTGGGACTTTGTTGGGCATTATAACATTTATGCTATTATGGAGTCAATGTTGTTTAGTTTATTTTTTTAATTACTTTTATTTAATATGTTTACATTCTTTTATGTGTTTTTTTGTTTTGTTTTGTTCTGTTTTGATTTGTCACCTACTAAATTGATTGTTTTTTATCTTCAAACTAAATTGATATTTTAGAGCTGAAGGCTAGATGAATATTTATTAGATGAATACTTAATAAATAGATTACGAAAAAATCTAACATAATTTTGAAAATCTAACATTACTTTTATAAACACACTTTTATAAGTGTGAAGCGCTTTGTCTCTCAATATATAATGTTATGAACCTACCTCAATTCTGCATTATAAACTACAATAAACTAATCTCAATTCTGCATTATAAATCCAATAATTCATTGAACATGTGAGAAGTACAAGATTTTAACTTTTAACCACCAACCCCAATTCTACTAAAGCTACATGAAATTGACTTTCGACCACCATCCCCAATTCTACTGAAGCTACATGAAATTGAATTTCGACCACCAACCCCAATTCTACTGAAGCTACATGAAATTGACTTTCGACCACCAACCCCAATTCTACTGAAGCTACGTGAAATTGAACTTTTGACCACCAACTCCCATTCTACATTAAAAATGCAAATTTTTCTATCACCAACCCCAGTTTTTGACCGCCATACGGCTTCCCCTTAATCACAATTTCGTAAGTGATGGCGTTTTTGACCCCCATATGGCTTCCCCTTATACCTTCAGTGATTTCTCAGAAATGCAGTCTGGGTAAGGCAGCATTGATTTTTTTTGGGTGGTTTACCATATATCTTTAATTTTGAAGTTCTAAATTTGGTTTGTTATGTAAATTTTGTCAATGTTGATAAACATTTAAAATTGAAATCTTAACTTAAGGATTGATAATAATGATTACCTTATGAAAGTTGATATTGTCATCAAACGGGACAATTGAACCAGCCCTGGTCTTTCTGAGCCAGGTAATTGTGTTGCGGCATACAGGGAAGAGAATGAGAGCCATGTTAAGCTTCAATGTCTCAGCAGCCCCCTTGGCTATGCAAACGCAGTAACCCATCACCTGGAATGCAGCTTTGTGTTTTTATTGGAGAAATTTCCATGTGAACAAACAAGCATTCAAGGCTATCCACAGTAAGATGATCCAGATGCGCTTCCAGTTCTCGTGGACAAAATCCTTAGCCAGCTCAATAAATCTGTAAATGGGACTTCTCCAACGCTTGGTGATCATAGTCTTACTCAGAGTTTTGCTGTGCTTTACATATCCTTCGTTCCCATAAGTGTTCACCATGCCTTGCAACAGGGCCTCAAGCTGCCATATTTGCATAATATTGAAATAGATAATCCAAGGTCATTGAACGCGTAACATAGTTTGCAGTATTTTACATCAAAGTATTCAATCTCCATGAAAAGAAATAACAGTAAGCTCTATCATGGTTGGGACTCTCCATATAGGGTTTTAAAAATTATGAATGAGATCACCGGATCATTTTCATGTAATTTGCATCTTTTTTCGATTCCCATGGCAAAACAAGTTAAAATGGACACGGAGATTGCAATTCCAATTCCAATAATAACCTATGGTGAGAATTAGAAATGACCTCAATGTATCCTAAATGATCTGGGTCGAGCTCCTCCATGATGAGACTAGCATATTATGCAGCATTATCCTTCAACTTTGCCAGTTTGTTTGCAGAAGCACTCAGCACAATAACCTTAAATAGCAATTTATTGTTAGATGGTGAATATCAGTTAAAAGAAATGTTGGGACTGCATGGACACAATTCAATAACCAAAACAAAATCTTTAGCACGAGAAGAATTGAAATTTTTGTCTGGATCAAGAAGTTGGATTGGCTCACCTCCTTGACCTCGTCTTCTGATATTCGGCCATCTCCATTCTTATCACACCTGCATTATAATTCACAAATTATAAGATTCTTTCAACTGCAGAACTAATACTTTCTCAATTATCTGACTGCATTATCGGTAAATCTTGAGATCAGCAATTAAACAGCTCTAGAAACGTACATATCAAAGAAGATCTGCAGTCTAGAATCAAAGTTCTGGTCGCACCGCTCATGAAGGGTGGCGCTTTGGCACCCCAAGAGCGGAGCTCCGCTCCGTGCTGTGAACTTAGTGCCTGCCTGTAAAATTTGATGGCTGAATAGAATACTGGATCTCTTGTAGGAATGAAAGATTCGAAGTAGTTTGCTGTGGAACTTTTTGATGCCTTAGCTCGGCGAAAAGGGTTGACAACCAATACCTTGTCCAAGGATGAGCTTCGCCAATTCTGGCAGGGAATGGCCGACCAGAACTTTTATTCTAGACTTCACATCACGGAGCGGAGCTCCTCTCAGTGCGCATGATCTTTGACCTTCGTATATTTAGAACATAGTTTGGCTTCAAATCATTTTGGAGAAGCTAATAGATTACATAGTTCAAGTTATTTACATTTTAGATTTGTCATATGCAGGGATCCTAACCTTCATTTTGTGGAGTCACCTGCTCTTGCTCCACCAGAGGTTCAGATTGATATGGCCACACAACTGCAGTAAGCATCATAATAACAATCTTTTTATTCTTAGCTTGTATTTTTCCCAACATTTGTATTTAATATCTGGATTCTAAAACTTTGTTTGTGAGTTAGGTATGAGGCAGATCTTGCAGCTGCTGCAGCACAGCCTCTCTCCGACGATGATGATGACGCTTTTGACAATTGAGGGCAAAATCTACTTGTTGTAGGGCTCTGTTTTTAGCATACAAGGGCAGAGTTGTTTACTTTTATTATTGATGTTGCTCAAATATCATAGTAGTCGTCTTTCTTAGTGAAGTTCTGTCTTTTCTCAACTCTGATTTTTTAAGGAGGAAAATGACTCCAGTAGGAGATGCCAATATAACAATTTGGATTCTAGTCTATTCTGTCATGGCATAGTCTTGTAAACATTGGCTTCTAGTCTATTCTGTCATGGCATAGTCTTGTAAACAAAGTAAGAATGCTGTTTTTTTTAACTACAAAACAAAATTATCTTCTTTGTGTATGAATTTTGACTTGTTGCTTTACCACGATACAACGATATGCCTATATGTTTGATTGAGATTTTGCAAAGACTGAGGGAATATTTGATGTTGTTTCACAGCGGATTAATGGTCTGTTGTTAACTGTGAATTTTTAACGGTGGGTTGCGATTCTGATAGGGCCAATGATTTATTGTAGGATGGTAATATGTAGTCGATTGTCATGGCGTAGTGTGTCATAAACTAAGCAGTAGAAAATGGGCGTCTGCTCTTTCGATCTTAGCTATTGTTGCTCGGAGGTTCAGGACCCCCCAATCGTTTTCTAGGACCCCTCATTATTTTCTATTCTGGAGTTGTGTTTGCTGTTAGCTGACCTCTACATATGTTTTTTGTATGAATACGTTTTTGTGCATTTTGAATTTGGACTGTACTGTTTTGGCCATTGGACGTATCTTGATTTGGAAATAGAGTTTATGTTTGTTCATTATTATATTTATATGATTTTCGATAGCAATGGCATTTGGTTTGGCATATACTGATTTAGAAATTGGGACTTTGCTAGGCATTATAACATTTATGCTATTATGGAGTCAATGTTGTTTAGTTTATTTTTTTAATTAGTTTTATTTAATATGTTTACATTCTTTTGTGTGTTTTTTTGTTTTGTTCTGTTCTGTTTTGATTTGTCACCTACGAAATTTATTGTTTTTTATCTTCAAACTAAATTGATATTTTAGAGCTGAAGGCTAGATGAATATTTATTAGATGAATATTTAATAAATAGATTACGAAAAAATCAAACATAATTTCAAAAATCTAACATTACTTTTATAAACACACTTTTATAAGTGTGAAGCGCTTTGTCTCTCAATATATAATGTTATGAACCTACCTCAATTCTGCGTTATAAAGTGCAATAAACTAATCTCAATTTTAACCACCAACCCCAATTCTACTGAAGCTACATGAAATTGACTTTTGACCACCAACCCCAATTCTAATGAAGCTACATGAAATTGACTTTCGACCACCAACCGCAATTCTACTAAAGCTACGTGAAATTGAACTTTTGACCACCAACTCCCATTCTACATTAAAAATGCAATTTTTTCTATCACCAACCCCAGTTTTTTACCGCCATATGGCTCCCCTTAATCACAATTTCGTAAGTGATGATGTCGATAAATATTTTGTAAGGTATGACGAGTTAAATATTTGAATATTTCAAAGTGGTAAATAGAATCTGAGGTCAACTTTCGCTTCGGACGACCTAGCACTTTAAAACTTTAGTAAACCAATAATATTGCCACGTGGAGGTGTTAACATTTTTTCATTTTAAAGGGGCATTTTTTGCTGTGGGTTTTGAGGTTTTTATTTATATCATATGTGGTACATTTTTTTCATTGTGACATTTTTAAGGTCATGTTATGGGGTGGCATATTTTTTTTTATATGATATGTCGCTACATGGTTGCGTTCTTATCCATATGATGGATAATATATTTTTTATGTCATTTTATATAGAGAGAGGGGTTTGTTATGATAGTGAAATATTGTTGTCTTAAAATTAATGTATTTTAAGTTATATGATGTGATATTTATTTTTTTAATATTTTTATTTCATCTTTTGTGAAGATTATAACGGTGAATATTTTTTATATCATGTATTGTGACGTTTATGGTGGTTAATATTTTTGATATCATGTTTTTGTGACATTTATGGTTGTTATTATCTAATTTTAAGATTTTGTTATATAATAATTATTTTTAAATGGTGTAATTTAATATTTTTGTTATTGGATATATGTTATAAATATTTCAAATTGAAAGTGTTTTCAACCTAGAGACTAGCATTGATGAAATTTTTTTTTTTTTGAATTTTGGAGACAATTACAAATTTGGCAAAATTCAAGCTTAACTAATTATGACTCTAGAGGGTTCCAAGTTTCACCAAATGGTCCCGAATTTGAGATGTAACGGTATGGTGAGTCTTATAACACCACAATATGGTATATAAACACTTTGTATCAAACTTTATACCTCTCAAAACTTGTTTTGGGTTAAGGTGAAACAATACAATTTTACTAGGAAATTGTGTTCAAATCCCCCAAGGGTGATGGTCGAACTAGCTCTCCAAATTCCAGAACAAAGTATGGGAATGAGTATCAGACATCAATGAATGTCCTTGATCATGTTTATTAATTTTTGAAAAATGGATTATGATCTGCAACATTTGTAAGGCAACTTTCATAGGAATTGCCTAAGGGAAATTGCATTACTAGCTAGACTTTGACATAGGAAAGGTAAAATATATGGTTCTAAGAGTAATATGGAACATGGTGGTAATATATGGAATACAAATGCCTTCCCAAAATCATAAAAATCAAAGGAATAAATTCCATATCCATTGATAATGATCCACTACAATGCAATTGCATAAAGAAAAGAATTAATGCTATTCAAGTTCTTCCACATGAATTACAAGAAGTTGGTTTGAAGAAATGAGAGTTTAGTGAAACACTTGTGGCGAAGATGTCAAAAGAGCCTCAACCCCCATTATGAGAGATGTTTGGAAAGAAGCACTTCAGGCATCTTGTAGACATAGAAGAGTCAATGAAAGAGGACATTGATGTCTTTGAGGAAAGCCAAGCTCCATAAAATTCCAATTTTGATGAAGAATTTAGCCTACATGATATTGTTGATTAGTTTAATGTCTTGAATAAAATGTTAGATTTGACAAATTTTTGATAAGATATATTAGTACTGTTTTTACTTTCAGACTTTGTTTTAGAAATAAAATCTCTATATATATTGTTTTTAATATGATATTTAAAAATATATGCTATAGTTTTTCGTGAATTTATGTGAATCGTAATATTTAGGAATATAGTATGAAATAGTATCATTTTATACAAAAAATCTATGAAAATATATTGAAAATGGTTGTAAATGTCTTCATTTTATAGAATTTTGTCAATAAAAAAGTCTTATTTTGCCTATAAAATTGTCTTATTTTAAAGAAAAATTGCAATATATATATATATGTGTGTGTGTGTGTGTGTGTGTGTGTGTGTTTCAATATAACTTGCTTCTAAATGTATGGTATTTTGTTAAATGTCTAAAAAACACACTTGAAAATAGAAAGTAATAATTTTTTTATGATGAAGATGATTCAAAGGCCAAAAAATGCCTTAAAATGAAAATGTGTGATACTGGTATCAACCCTTTTTTAAATGGAGGTAAAATTAGCTACTAAAATTAGGAGAGAGAAAAACGAGAACTGTGTCGAGTTCTCGTTTCATAGTATAAGTGGTTTCTACAGAGAATTCAACAAAAAGGAAGATGTCTTATCCAAGGAGGCACACTCTATGGCCTCTAGCCTCTTACAATTCACTAAAATATGTGAAGGTGAAATAGTGGGGAATGGATTGATGCAACTCTTTAATTTGAGCTTGACCTACTCTCTTTGACATATTTGATGTTTATTTTTCAAGAGTATGATAGAATTTAGATTTTCACATCCTTTGGATGTCTGAGGAAGACATTGATCTCCTCTTGTATCAGTTTCTTGGCAGATCCATGAGTGCCTCCCTGGATAAGCTATGACCGGGTTCTTCTTGTATTCCCTTGTAGACATATTTTGAAGTTAGGATGAAGATGGGATGTATTCCTTGGTTTTTTTTTATCTTGGTGATGTTAGTTATCTGACCTCTCAATGTAGCTATCTGGAAGAGTCTTTGAACAGCTATAATGTTGGCGAGCAATATGTCATTGAGAATTTGAGACTAGTATTTATCTACTGTTGGACATGTTTTGATATGAAGGTCTATCCCTTCTGCACTATAACAGTTACCTTAGATTCATATGAATAACAAGGAACAACTATTATTCTTTTGGAAAAAAATAAAATCATAATATATCCCAACATAAAATTAGAATATATCATTTGTGAAAAAAACAAATCCAGGATCTAATACATAATTTAAATCTAAGTTTAAAAGGATAGTTACGTTTAGAACTCATATGCATGAAGAAAAAAATGCCTTGTGAAAGTTGGTATGTTTTTAGTGGTCACTGGAATTAAGGTTCACCATAGCCCTACATGAATGAGCAGTTGCGAAATGTGTGAAGAGTGTAGCCATGAATCATGTTGCATTATATTAAAATTGAAGTATTTTCTGAAAATGAGAGCATACAAATGGTTGAACAGTATACCATTGCAATGTAGAATATTTTGTAGGGATGCTTGATTAAAAATACATAGTAAATGAGAAAAGGTCACCTATTTAGCCATTTATTAGTCCCTGTTTAGAGGGTTACCTATTTATACATATCTTTTTCATAGCTTTTAATTTAGGTAATTTATAGGTAACTCTCAAATTGTATTCTTACTAGATATCGTTATATGAAGTTTGATAATTCATTTTTGGCATTTTATAACCTTAAGAAAACATTTTGTCCATCCTATTGTATGCCCTTTTCTTACAACCTACAAGGTGATCAATCCAATGCTGACAAAGAATATTTCATAGCATATCTTCTACATAGCTAAATTATTTAATAGAAGAAGAGTATTTCCATAACTATATTTAATACTAATTGTCATTATATGAAGTTTGATAACTCATTTTTTTCATATTATATAACTTTTATAAAACATGTTATGTGTTCTATAGTATATGTGCCCTGTTTACCAAAAGGTGACTAGTCCAATGTTATGTTAACAGAGGATGTGTCATCACATATCTTCTGCATAGCTAAAAACTTGTGTAAGAGTAATTTCAGCACTGGCTACATCAATTTGACTAGGTCTACAATGTTGATCCTAAAAGGAGTATGCATATTAAGATTATGACGTGAAATTAAATGCCTCCCTTCCAAGATCTTGTTGATTTCTCTTTGTTACCTTTCATTAGAGATACAATACCTATTCACACTAATGTGAGAGATATAGGTATCTTAAAGTGTTATGGTTACAATTTCATTGTGTTGTCGAGCTGTGGAAGCTCTAACAACTATGTAATCTTCACCATTTGGATGCAAAATTGATCTCAAAGATCTAGGGAGTGAATTTAAGAGTTGTTGCATTTGTGTAGGAAGTTTCCAAAATGGTTTACTTGAGCTTTGTGAGTGANATACAACTTAGGCTTGCAGGTTGGGAATATTAGTCAACTAGGATGTTTTTATCATTTCCTAGAGTGGATTGTAATGCATGGGGTATTTTCATAAAAAAGAACAAGACTAAATTCCAAAAAGAACAAAGACCTTTGATCACCTCTATGTTTTTTCATCTCTTGTTTTCATCACCTTTTGATCTTATGCAGGTACGTTGACGTTGACTCTTCAGTTTGGGGAGGGATATTTGAATAAGCCACTGATAATACATTTTTTTTCAATATGTGTCATCCTGATAGTAAGATTTTTTGTTGGTCCTATAAAGGAGTTGCATGTCCACCTTATATGGTTCACCTTGACCTTTTGGGTTCATGATCCTTTATCTTACTTGGTCCATAGGTGATGTTTATTAATGTTTTGATACGTTATCTTAAGAAGTATCCAGATTATAAATTAAATTTTTAATTTAACATGAGAGACGGATCCAGTTCATGGTATGTTTCTCAGCGTGACTTAGCTCTCTCCCTCTGCATTATATTTGGACTATCTTCATTGCTTCTCCATGTAATCTCTTGTTGGACCACCCCCATGACCGGGATTTCCTTGTTACACCTCCCACGTGGTCACTTTGCACCAACGTCACCATGATTTTGTTGGATTGTGGGTCCTTCCCTAGCGTGACCGTGGCCTGTTTCTTGGTTGGACTGTGGGTTCTTCCACATTGTAACCGTGAGTCTGTTTCTTGGTGGAGTGTGGGTCCTTCACCAACGTGACTGTGATTTATTTCTTTGCAGTTTCTTGGTGTACTGTGGGTCCTTCAACACGACCAAAAAACCTGTTCCTTGGTGATACCTTGAGAGGTCCTTCTCTAGCATGACCATGATCTATTTTCTTGGGTGGAATGTGGGTCCTTCACCAACGTCACCGTAATATATTTCTTGGTGGACTGTGGGTCCTTCACGAGCATGACTATGATCTATTTTCTTGAGAGGACTGTGGGTCCTTCCCCAGTATGACCATGATTTGTTTTCTTGGTGGACTATGTGTCCTTCTCTAGCATGACCATGATTTGTTTTCTCGGGTGGACTGTGGGTCCTTCCCTAGCGTTACCATGAGGTGACCATGAGCCTACTTTCTTGTGTGGACTATGGGGTCTTCCCTAGCGTGACAGTGAGTTTCACTTTATGGGTGGGTTGTGTTTTCTCAAGCATGACTATGCAAAGTATGCATGTGTGTCTCTGTAGTATGTGACTGCGTCCTTATCCAACATGACTGTGTGTCCATTGTCAGCATGACTGTACTGAGTATGATTGTTCATGTTGACTAAGAATTCTGGGTCAATATGTTTTCAGTATGCTTATCCTTTAACCCTCTCTGGATCTCTCTCAAGGTATGGAAATTGTTTGTCTAGGTTGACTTGTCCCTTCGGTGACAAGATCAAATATGAAAAATATGAGTATATGGCTAATTCAAATATTGGTTATGATTATTTACTGTTGATATCTAGTATACATTATTTTAGCATGTTGTTAATGTACATGGAATTAGACGATTCTCGAAGAACAACTTTAACGCAGTGAATAATGGAGCGTTAAGTTGAAAGAGATGAAAATTATGTTTGTTTATTAGAGTTCAAATTTTATTATAGCAATATTGCTCTGAAGTTGATTGTATATGTTCATGCATTAATCTCGCCATGTATTCTGTGTTTTCCAAAAAAAAAAAAACTTGACCCTTTAACAAGAGAATCTAGAGCATTACCTTCCTCTTGTCTTATTTGTGATACAATTGTAATGTATAATTTCATAAAATAATATACAAGAGTGAGACAAGACACATACATGATAAGTTTAAAGCATAACTTTCATCTCGTTCAACTTAAACACTCTCGAATGTGGACTTTCGGTAGTGTTAATGTTGAACAAGATGAAAATTAAGCATTCAGACTTGTGTGGACTATACATTATTTTATCTTGTTGTTACTACACATGGAATTTGATGATTCTCGAGGACCAACTTTAACGCAGTGACTAATGAAGCCTTAAGTTGAAAGAGATGAAAATTATTTTTGTTTATTTTAGTTCAAATTTTATTACAGCAGTACTGTTCTGAATATGATTTTATACATTCATGCACTAAAGTTTACTACTTAAATTAAAAACACCTCTAACCCTCAAACTTCAACATCAAGTACTTTGGAGACATGTACATGGCATAATCCATGCTTGGTTTTTACTATTTTTGTTATTTGGATTTCCTGTTTATCCTTGTTTGGTTCTATTGAAAAGTATTCGTTTTCTTGGAAAGTATAGGAAGCTTACTTTATAATTTTCTCATTTTCCTTTAATGACATGTCTAATTCTCATGTCCTTGAATCTAAGAATTAGTGTCATTTTTCCTTTTATGTCAGATATTACTTTTTTACCATATGGCACTTATGTAGGTTTTGAGTTGTAGTTACCATAACACAAATAGGATATGGATAAGAATACGTATTCCAATTTTTAGATTTATTTTTGGATATGATACATCTGGATATGGCCTAGAGGTGTAGTTATTAGTCAAGCAGAAAGTTGGTGGTTGCATATGCAAATTATTCAATATATTGTCTCGGCATGCAGAAGGACTTTTAAGCGCTATGTTCACTATGCATGGACATACGTTCCACAATATTCGAGGTATGTTATCTCCAAACTCTTAATAAAGAAGTGAATTAAAGTTGAAGCTTGGATTGTTGAGAATCCATTTTTTTAAGAATGTCACAATAATATTGTTTCATGTGGATGGTCACACAGCTAATATTGCAATCAAATATGTTTGTGGAGTTTAGATGTCTTGTTGAACGTCTTTATTACTAGTATATTGTGAGATAACAACTTTATTAATGCCTTTTCTTATAATGTAATATTTAGCAAGGCAATTGGTTTTTTTATTTGCTCAATTGAAGGACCGACAGTAGATTTTAGAAATCCATTAATCCCATTGAAGAGAAAAAGGTTGCAACTAAGTACTATAACTCAGAGGTAATATTCCTAGATTCTTTAGAATGTATCCTATTTATGACGATTTTCTTTTGGAAGTAATATAAAAACATGACTTTTCAGCGATTGGTTTGTCTATTGCTGCATACTTTTGTGATACAGATGGCATGCGTTTTCCAGAGACAAGTTAGGCTGATTTGACACGAGTTTCACATTCTCAAATTATCTTAAATATGTATAACATACATTATGCGCTAAATAAAGGAAAATATCAACTCAAATAAAATCCCAGGTAGTTCAGACTATATGCCTTCAGAGAGAACGCATACATGGGTTGAGCCTTATGCTACACTTTGATAAGACACAGAGAAAAGAGAGGTCTGAAGGTAGCCATCATTATAGTAAGTGATTTGAAGTTTTGGTAATGGTTGTTTTTCGGTGCCCTTTTATCCCTGTTGTATTTTGGAACCTAGTAGTTACATGTAATTAGCATAGATATTTTTGTACACTTTAATAAAATTATGACTTGATATATCATCCAACAAAAGAAAATAAAACTAAATTATTATGTATCATCCAATAAAATAATATTGACAAGTGGAAGTGTCATTTCATGTACCCAAACCGCCCTTGTTTAGGGCTATGCCAGTTTCATTTAGCGATCTCTACCTAATTATTCGCTTTTGTATGATGTTGCATCGCAGTTTCGTCTAAGTTTCGAGAGATGTAATTGTTTCTTATTTTGGACTCAAATATACATTGACTAGAGTAGCGCACGTTTTTCAAGGTTGGCAATATCATATTACTCGTTCTTATTAAATTATTTTTCAACATATTCTTTTCTTAATTTTAGCTATTTTAGTAAGAGATTTGATTGTTTCTGTGTTGAATTTGTTTTCAATTCTAATTAGGTTTTTTAAATTGAAATCATTGTTATTTATTTACTTTAGTGTTATATTTATGATATATAAATTTAAATACATCTTATTATAAATAATAATAATAAATAAAATTTCATTATTATAATATTATTTTATTTCTAGTTTTGTTATATATATTAGTAATTATTAATTAACTCATAATTAACTAGTAAATAAATATTCATTATTAGAAAGAAAACTAATATAATATTTATTTTCTTTGGAGAAGGTATCACTTGTGGAGTGACGCTCTGTAGCTTTTGTTCTTCCACTTTTGGATCAGTCAATAATTCAATAGACATTTTAGCATGTGCAATCCTCTCATCCTTTTCTCCAATATTCTATTTATCCATATGCTTAGAGGAAATTGAATCTTCAAACCATGGATCCATCTGCTTGTCCTCTATCCATTTAGCAGGTTCTATAGAAAACCTTTTTAAAGGATTGATATGAATCTGAAAGCACCACAAGTTTCTTACTACCTCCTGTTTTTGTTGCCTCATTATGGATCAATGCATGTATACTTTGACACATTCCTCATTTCCCGTAGAAACATTCCTCATTTCCCTTAACTGACTTCTTGTATTTATCAAAGCATTTAGTATAAGATTTTTCATCTACATAAATCTTTTAGGCCTGATCTTTTGGATCTTTTGGTTTTGTTTGTCTGTCATTACTTCCACTTGTTGTAGTATGCATGAGGGGAAAATGAAATTTTTTGTTGAACTTACCTTAAGCCATGGAAACTCATTTGAGTGATGTATTTTTTTTCTAATGGCCACTTAAGGATAGCTTTTACCTTCACTTTCTCTATACTCAAAACACTTAAATAAATCACAAGTTCTTGATAGGTAGCATGCCATGGAAGAAGTTTCCTTTTCCAGATTTGGAATACAAATTTTCCTTGCATAAAACATCAAAATACAATACTTAAATGCATCAAATGATTCCTTCCATTCTGAATTTTAACTAAGCAACAGAATATTCAGGGGTCAATGACATTCGTCCATAAATTTCCTGATTTCCCAATTAATTAAATACATAAACTTACTAGGCGTCTTTGTGAAATGCCAAAGGGAATAACCAACCATTTGCACAATCCTTGTTAGGTCATAAATATGGTTTCCTTTTTATCACCTTCTTGGATAACCCCTTTTTTCTATTACAATTTGAAAAATAACTCCCCATGAAACTCCTGGGCACTTCTCTTCATTCCAAGGATGGTACCCATTTTAAAGCTAGTAGTTCTCTTCTGGATGGTACCCTTGTTAACCTTTTCTCTATTCACTCTATACCTCTAATTTTAATCCCTGCAATGATGTCAACTGCTGCAACAATGAAAACCTCCCTGCAAGTCGAGGAAGAGAAGGACGAGCGTGTTGGAGGAAAATGTGTGTTTGTTGTGGTTCTTCTTTTCCCATGTATGGTACTCATAATTATTATACTCATCATCGTCTTTGTGGTGTTGTTTTCCAAGCTAAACATTTTCTATCAACCACCGCTGCACAAAATGGCATAATCTTCAGCCAGCGAAAATGTGGGTTTAGAGTTTAAGGCCTGAATTTTGGGTGCCCAATAGAAACTAGGCTTCAAGAACCCAGTCCCTTGATATAAACTCTGTTCCAAAGAAGAATGAGAGTGAAGATGAAGAAGAAGAAGATGATGATGGTGATTAGGTTATTGAGAAGAATGGAGGAAGCAATCTGGTAATATATGAGCATTCTGGTCACATTGCAGTTGATTTAATGGAAGTTGAGAGAGTGTATAGAGTAGTGGAGGAGCTCTTTGCGTTGGATCAGAACATGGAAGAAGTTATTGATCAAATTGTTGTGAAGCTTTCCCATTCATTCTCTTTTCATGTATTGGTCAGGTTTTCTCATGCCAGGAAACCATCCTTTAGGTTCTTCAATTGGGTAAGGTAGCAGGTGGGTTTTCACACAATTCGATGACTTGTAACACCATGATGAGTATCTTGGCCAAAACGAAGCAGTTTGTGACAATGTTGGAGCCTTTGAAAGAGATGGGAAATATGGGATCTATTCTGACCATTCAAACCTTCGGTGATAAATTATCATCCAGGTGTCTTATCTAAGGTACTTCTTTTTCAGAGCTATTTTTGAGATCCATTTTTGGGTTTCTTTTCTTGTGTTTTTGGGCTGAAATTGGGTTTAGGTTATTCAGGCGTGTGGTAGCAAATTCTTAGTTTTGTTAATTGAGTGGTGCAAATTGCATCTAATTTCCATAAAAATTATAGTTGTTTTCTAGTGGTTTACAGTATCTAGCACATTGCCTATAAATTTTTAGGGTTTGTGAAAAAAAAGATTAATTTAAATTCGAGGTGTTGCTTTAATTGGGGTTCAATTTTGGTTGTAATTGATTTGGTGTTTATGTAAAATTGCAAGAGAGTAGGGTACAAGTCTAATCAGTGCTACTAGAGGTGATAACAGTTTCCTCTGTCCCAATTTTAGGTACATTCAATCTTGTTTTTAGTACCTTGTTTACGTATTCTATGCACAATTGTGTTGAGTATAGGTTATTTAGTTAGTAGACATGAATTGACGCACTCTGATCTATGAGCAACGTGTCTATTTTTTATTGCATAAGCACCAGTCGGTATGAGTACAACAAGATCCAGTAGGCACCAATAGGTGTGTCTGCATTAGTTTTTAGTAATTGGCTGAAAAATCCAACTGTAATTTGGCCTGGATAATTACTATTGCACTCCAAACACAAGATCCAAATTGTAGCCACCTCGATAACTGTTTGTTGTAAGAGTTTAGTCATACCTGTTATAAGACCCTTTTTCTATCAATTACCTTAATTTTTGGCCCCTCAGATTCACAATATCATTTTAAATCTGTGTAAAGTGATTTGCTTCACGGCCTGCGTGAAACTTGATTACATCATTATGTATTTTTTAAATGCTAATTAGTCGTCCAATCTTGATTATTTATTGTTTCTTACTAGCCCAAATAAAATTGTCACCTTGTACCTGATGAAAATTTCTTCGTTCGTTGTTTGGAATTTTCAACCTCTTTGTGGGAAGGTGTACTTTCTAACCCACACATTAAAACTGCTATTGCTCATAACAAGGAAGTACTCATCATTTTCGGAAAAGCCATGTACTCATGTCTGTTACACGAAACTTTTATACCATTTGGTGTCATTTATCCTTAATTTTTCCTCTTGATATTCACCATCCTTTTATAATTTGTTTAAAGTGATTATCCCCATTACTTGGGGAAAATTTATTCATATCTATATTTACCATTTTATTTATTTTGTGACTATTGATTAGTTAACCTTGATTGTTTAGTGTTTCTAGCTATCCCGAAGAGTAATGAAACCTTCTCCTTCATGAAAGTTGCGCTAACCCACAGATTAATAATTAATGCTACTATTGTTGGTGTCAAGGTAGTACATCTGGTCATTTTCATTTTATATTATGTGAAGAAACATCCATTAGTCTCTTAGGTTCTTTAGAATCCCTTACTCATATACTAACATCACTCAGAGGTGTCTCTTTGTTTGTGGGTTCCCTTCCTTGTGAGGGTCGTATTTGTGATGATTTTTTAGTTGCAAGCTTACTAAAAAATAAAGTGGCATATCCCTTGTTGATAAATTTGTTCCACATTAATATGAATTTTGAGAGGAGAACTAAATTCTAGATGTTATGGACCGCATAATATATTTGATTGTCAAAAGGAAAAGCATTAAAAATGTGTTATTGTGTTTTTTAAAGAACTTCTTATCACACATTGACTTACTTGGGACCTTCTCTTTTGTTGTTTTTGTGAGCAAGATGGAGCACTAGTCACCTTATAGTCATGGCTACCATCTGTTTAAAAATAATTATTCATATTTAGATCTCTTTAAGATTGGTGTAAGTTTGTTTGAGGTCATTCAAGTAGTATTTGTAGTCCCATGGGATCCATGCTCCCATAAATGTTACATTTGTATTTCTACTATTGTAGTATTATGTAGCCTATTAGAAATGTCTATTTGTTTTATGCTACTTTATGCTTTCATAATTGAAGTAATTGTATTTTCTACATGCTTAATTTTTGCAGTCTATTCAGAATTTTTAGATACGACAACATGATGATGATGATCCAGATAATTACACTAGCAACAATTAAGACGAGAGTAATGGAAGCAAACATGCCATAAATATGATGTTGACTTGTTACTTTGAATTATATAAATATATTATGTTGTACTTGGGCTTACTTTGTTTTTTCCCATCATAAGTATGTAGATATCATTGTATGAAATTTCTTTACTTTCTTGTCTAAAAATGGTGCAGCAGTGGCTAGTTTGGGATTATTTGATTAACACATCTGATCATCCTACTCTATTTCTTTTGGATTTAATGGAGAATATTGTGATACAATGCTTGAACATGTAAATGGTGTTAGGGTTGATAGGCCGTTAGATTTACCATTGGATATGGGTTTAAAAAAGAAAACGATACCATGTTGAACCAGAGGCTAGTTAACTCATGTGCACAGAAAGATGCAGACAACAATGACGAAGATGATGATGACTTTGAGAATCATATATTAGAGGAAAATTACCGGAACATGCACTGAAGTTCAAAAAAACCAATAAGTTGAAAGCAACAGTTGTTGTTGCTGCCCACATAGGTCCCTCCACTACAAAGCATAATTCAAATGGGAAGATTCAGAAATTAAGTCACAGCTCTTAGGTAGTTACAAAAGATGAGAGGACTCCATATGGATTAGAAGTTCCTGCTTTGGCAGGTCCTCATATAGATGATGTTGTCCATAATATGGGAAGTTACAACCAACTTGAAAGTGCTGTTGAACATGGTCCTCATGCATCAACATCTGGTTTATTGGAGATAGAAAAGAGTTACTTTTAAAATTCCACCTGTTTATGACAAATTATCACCATCTCTTAACTTGCCAAATTTTACAGATGTTCGAATTGAGGAGAGTTTTTTGAAGGGTAGGATAGATTTGAGATCTTTTTCTACTATGATGGATTCTCATAAAAGACTTAAATGTAAGAACCATGCTGGAATGGGATAACCTTCCACAAACTGTGAGTCTCTTCAGGGAAGGTTGAAAGCACTATCAACATGTGACTCAAGCCAAAATTTCTGTCTGCAAGTATTTGATTCTAATTTGGATGTGTTTCCAACACAACAAGAATTGTTAGGTATTCAAAGGCTAATTATGTCTGAAACAGGGAAATTACAAGTTTGTTATGTGAAGGTTTTGGAGAAAGGGGATAACTATGAGGTTTGATACACACACTTCGTCAATTTGCTTGAATCAAAATTGTCCTTACTACATACTATCTATTTTATATTGTTATTTACCTGGAATTTGATTTCAAGAGAATTCATGCCCATTTATACTTTGCTAATTTGTAATAATGTAATGCATATTTGCATATTCTATGTCTATTCATCAATTATGGTCATATTAATGCATTAGTTCTTTATGGCTCTGTATTTAGAAGTGACCTATATTGGCTACCTTAAATTTTATTCATGGTTTGAAAATCAATTCATTATAGACCCAGTAGTGATTGAGCATAATTTAAGGCTGATTTCCCAATCATGCTTACGACATGAGTGGGCCATCAATTCTGTGATGATGTATTCAGGAAATTTATTTATTTTTTAAATGTAGTTACTTAATTGGTTTTCTGAATTTGTACTTGAACTTGTTCTGGACATCATGTAAACCTTCATGTCATTTTCCATTATTGAGAGGAAAAAGGTAAAAACATATCTCTATTTGTCAATTTAATTTAGCAATATTTGTGTAGATATACTCCAAGTTTTATCAAGCGTTTGGTGTTTTTGCTCTTGCTTTTGAAAAATAGTCAGGTAGTGTCAAGAAGTGAGTGTTTAGCCATGTTTTGGACATCATGTAAAACCTTGATGTGATTGTCCATTGTTGAGAGGAAAACGGTCAAAGGAAGAGTGACAAACTAGTGTTAATTTAGGAAATGAATGTGATCTCTTTGATGTTGATCATTGTGGGTGAAGTAATGTGCATCCAAAATATACATCGAAAGAATCAAGGTGCATTGTAGAATGCATGTGGGGTATCATGTCAATATACTAGGTAGAAATATAAAGGGGCATAAAAAATGTAAATGAAAAATGGATACATGCAATATATAGTGAAAATAGGGGTTTTTTTAAACCAGGAAGGCATATTGGGAGGGGGTTAAAAAATGATTTTGGGAGGTATTTTCCAATATTTTTTTAAAATAGGGGTATTGTTTCATATTCCAGGAACGAACTTGCTATGGCATGGTTTCACTAAGTGAAGACCCTGTGTCTAGGACACACCACTAGAACAAAACTAGCTCTGAGTACTCAAGTGGAAATCCAGGCCAAACATTTTTGGGAAAGAAGGTAGCATTTCCTCTGCAATCTCCTCTATATACAATACATTCTTATCTTCTTAGAATATTTTAAAGAGAGGTGTGTATCTCTCTCTCTTGAGGTTCGTAAGGCTATGATCAGAGAGGAAAGTCAAAGAGAATAGAAAAAAAATGACAGATTTGTTTCTCATTAGAACAATAATTGATCTCAGTAGCCTCAATGAGTACTCATTCAAGAATAAAAGAAGTTTCTTGAACCAATTCATTCAAGAATAAAAGAAGTTTCTTGAACCAAGAAGCAGTTAGGATGTGTCTTTTCATTTCCTCACAATTTTATTTAGGTTTTTAATTATTAAATATCTTTTATCTTTTCTTAAACTTTTATCTCATAAGTCCTATATCCCTAATAAGCTTGCTCCCCTTTTTGCACTAGTGGTCCCATATGAAGTTTCCAGAAGTATTTAAAATCCCATTTTTATAAAATATGATAGTTTATGATGCCTCACATGATTCATAACTCCAAACCTATAACTTAAACAAAACATACAATATGTCTAGGGGGGACTTTAGGATGTCACAAACATTCTCTCTCATACCTCAGTTCAAGTTTGTTTGGAGCAGAAAAATGAGTTATCTTAAACAGTGAGTGCATGTCATCCTACATGAATAAATAATATCTTCTAAGAGATTACAAATCAAGCAATGTAAGGTCGAGGATATTTGTTGGAAAATTGCAAAGGAGTGATCCCCAATCATGGAGATTTGTTGGTAAATTGTGAAGGGATCAAATTTAAGTCTTATGAAGTGGATAATGTATTCCATTCTTGTTGCACAGGTGTAGGTTTGTTATCTATTAAATTAGAGAAGATCCCTTATGGGGATAGGTAGCACATTAAAATAATAGATTTGGAGGGCGTTATCTTAGTTGTTGAATGCTATGCAATCCTTGAAATGGGTAATTAAAAGGATAGTGCATCTCTCCCTTGATCCAAAATCGAACAAAATATCTCGATTGTAGAAGTGGACGACAATATTGATTGCATTGAAAAATTAGGAAATTTATTAAAGAGTCTTTGCTACACATGACTATTGTTTACCGTAGGCCTGTTGTATTTAATTTTATTTTATAGCAAGTAGGCTATACAAATATGAAAAATTATATTCTATTGTTATTACAGGTTGTGCATTAAAGGAAATGCATTTTGACATATATAGCAGATCAGATGGGTGTGTCATCAAATTTGATAACATATTTGATTAAGGTTGAGTTTGATTTACACTTGAAAAAGAGGGAATATCTTGTAAATTTTTCAATCTTTAAGCTGAAGGTTATATTTATTGCACCTAAATGCTTAGGTAAATAAATTGTTTTCTAAATTTGTATAGAATTTAGAAAATATGATAATATTTTTATTTAAGTATTTAAATATAGGTATCAAAGATGGTTCATTTAATTTAAATATATTTTTTCAATATAAAAGGAAAACCTTTTTCCTGATGAAAACATGTTTGGATCATCCAACTAGATTTTCACTTGAGTAGTGACTAGTCCTCTTAGTACAAGAGTATTACTATATTTCATTTGATCGAGTGAAGCATATTATCCCTACAATATAATAGTATTACTATATTTCTTCAATCTAGTGGAGTATATTCTTACTAACTATATAAGCATAGTATGAGGGTTGGATTCAAATGGATATTATGTTTGATATAGTGAGGTTGCATTCTAAATATAAATAAGTTTATATTTGCAGGTTGATAAACACAACATACCCATTGATCTACAAAGAAATATTAATCGTTTCTTGTTCATCCTCTTATCAAGTTCGATTAATACCTCTTATCCCGCAATAGAACATGACAATTTTTTCAGTAACAAAGCATATCATCAAGGTGATTTGGCCAAAAATTATGTTCATACTGGAAGGCCAAGAAAAATAATAATGAACAAGAAAAAGCTGCTAAAGATGACAATATGTAGTAAAAGAGAGTGTATTCCATCTGAAACAGAATCTTTTGATCATAGTGAGAGAGCTAAAAATGATGTAGAGATGGGCGAAACATGTTATTGTCACATTATATGTTGATATGATGAGGTACATCTAGGTTTATGGAATGTTAGAGACAATGATCAAAACAAATATTCCATGAAAGTTGTTGACGCAGATAATACAAATGAGTTTAAAGTAAGGAAAACACAAAATGATTGCAATTTAGTATTGAAGGACTTTCATGAGGAGAGGAAAGATCAATTAAGTTGAACTTCTTATTGTCGTTCTTTAAAAAGGATTATTTTTCAAAGGATATTTGTTGTTATATCTTGAACAATTGTTTGCTTATTTGATGTTGATATATGCTTCATTGTTTACATTCGATTGTTTCATTTTCAACTTTAGAGGGTTAAACATATTGGTTTAGAGAATTCCATTTATAGGAAAGGATGGAATTCTTTTTTATGATTGTATTAGTTCCTCATCATCCAGGGTTTATTTTTTTTTATATAGGAAGAATTGGTATGGGATAATTTTTTCTGTCATGTAAAATGGATATATTGAGAATCTTCCAGACATAGTTGAATATAGTGCTAAGTGGGGGAGGCTCGAAAAAATATTGAACAAGTCGAGTCCTTGGTCTCTTTAGTGTTCTCTTTCAGCAGGTTGAATGAACTTAGATTTGTGGTTGCTTCCTTCTTGTTGAACTTCCATATGTGAAATAAATCGGAAAAAAATGAAAAGTACTTCAAAGAGTTCAGGAAAATTATATGTGTCAAAGGATATACAAGGACATGTAGTGCTTGGGAAAACAAAATAGTTGAATAATAATCTTTCAAATATTTACAACAAGTGTTAACTTCTAAAATATCCCAAATGCATATACTTTGATATTAATGAATATTTCCAAATCATTGCAAAAGAGTCATTGAATTTATAGAGTGTGAATTATATGCTTCTTCTTTAATTCAAAGCATTCTTTAACCTGAAGCTATTTGAATGCTTACTGAACTAGTTTGTGAGGATAAGGTTATATTTTATTATTAGATCTTTGGAGGCCTTTTTATATACGATATCGACCTTTTATTTTACTGATGTTCGAATATATTCCTAAATTTGAAATTCTAGAGGTTATTCCTTCAAATAGCGATATCGATTATATAACTAAGGAAACCTATATTTTAGGGATGGTTGGTTTTGATTTAGTTTTCCAATGAAAGTTAACAAAAATGGTATATGGGTTTTTCACCAAATAGGAGCATCTATTCGAGATCTATAAGGAAGGTGAAGTGGATGTTTAGGGTTTCTTCTTGAGTTGAACAAGGCACGCTGAGTCCTAACGGCGTCGGGATGTAGGTAGGTCCCAGTTTCTATCCTCCTACAGGGTGCCATGGCGGAATTAGGGCAGGGGGCGCCCGCCTCGGATGGAGGGACTGCTCTTGTGAGACGGAAGGAGCAGGCAGAGGATGGCAAAGGAGACGGGTCTCAACCCATTTCTAGGAAAGGAAAACAAACGAGTATTGGCAGCTGTTTCCCAAGAACGGCTTCCATCCCCGCGATTCAGACCAGATCTAAGGCAGTCAGAGGAAAGATTGAGACTTGAAAGGAAAAGGCCCTAATAGGGAAATTTTTGGGTATTTGGCTGAAGGAAAAAGACCTGGTCAAGTGGATAAATGGAGTGTGGATACCTAAAGGCCACTACGATCTCCAGCTGGGATCCAAGGGTTTCTTCACAATTATCTTCTTTAACCAGGAAGACAGGGATAGAATCATGGAGGGAGGTCCATACTTTTTCTTCTTGGCTGGATTATTCTTGCGGCCACAGAAGGAGCATTTTAACCCAGAGACGGAGGACATGATAGTCTTCCCAGTTTGGATTCACCTTTTTTCCCTGCCAGGCGAATACTGGGACTTGCGAGACCTTGTGGGACATTGGAAACAACCTAGGAGAATTCATAAAAATAGCAGAACAAATGAGGATCCAAAGGTATACTACCTTTGCTCAGATTTGTGTCTACATGGACCTATCTAAACAACTGCCAGAAGCAATCTGTTTAAACTAGGAAGATGAGGAATGGATTAATCCTATTGACTACGAACAGCTCCCTTTCAGATGTCATCACTGTCACAAATACGGTCATTTGGGAAGGAACTGCCCCAAAGATAGCCCTAGGCCCGACCCGGCTGCCCCTTCATTTCCCAAAGATGTAGAAGAGGACAGGTTCACCCAGGTCAAGAATAGAAGGTGCAGCAAGGGAGGAGGTCAAAACCTCGGCACGAATGGAACCGATGCCCAAGGAGAACAAATAAGGGAACTCATTTGAGGCTTTAGGGTCCCTAAAAGAGGGAGAAGAGGTTCAAGCTGCACCAATGGCTGAAGATCAGCAGGAAGGCCCATCCAAATCTCCAGAGGACGGGGGAGCCCAAAAAATGGAAGGAACGAAGGAGGACGAAGGGGAGGACATGGATCTGGGTGAGTTAGACTTGGATGCCATAGAGGAAGAGTGCAGGAAGAAGGGGAAAGGGTATGTCTCGAGACGCCAGCTTGAACTTCTCCAGGAAGCCATTATCCGAACGGGTGCGATGGAAAGTTTGGGGATCGACCCAGACGCCCAGAAGGGTAGTGTTGTAATCTCACAGATCACATAAGGTTACCAATAATACATACTAGAACATACATGAATATAAAGCAGAGACAAGAGACAAGAACAGGTAAGATAAACAGATTATATTATTCCAATGAGTTCATACAAGGCAGAGAACTGAACTGAGTTCTTGTTTGGCTCAACAGCCTAATATATACAATTTACAAATAGTTACAAAATAACTACCTGTCGGTTCAGTGAATCGACATGAATTTTAGTTAGCCGACCTAATCTTCTAGTTTAGTTGGTCGACTGACTTAGTCAGCTGATCGACTAAGTCGGCCCATCCACTTAGTCGGTTGATCGACTAAGCCGATCCTCATTCAAGTCGACTTGTCGACTTGCTCCTTCTACATCTCCCCCATGGACAAAACGTTTCTTCGTCCCGAAGAAACAGGGAGGTACAAAAAGGTGTGCGTCGGGCTCTTCGAAGTATTATTGTGGTGGATTGTGCAGACGGATGGTTGGTCTTTTCTGGACGCAAATCTCAACAATGGCCGGAGCTGTGATGGCAAGATGATGCTGAAAATCCATCCAGCTCTGCAAAGCTTTATGGATGTCGACAGTTAATGTAGTTAAGCTTGACAGGACCGACATATTCTCTGATAGGGGGACTTCCGTGATCTTCTCCATGTTGGGGCCCAGGAACTGGTTCTGCTCTTCTTCTGTGTCGATGAGTCTTTTCATCTGTGGGAAGATGATGTTGACTTTCTCTAGATTGGGAAGAGCTTGTTGTACCCACTGATGTGCTTCCCGTTCCAGCTTCTGCAGTTTGTTGGTTTCTAGCACTATCTATTCTTCTATTGTCTGCCTAAGTGTTGCCTCTGTCATCTTCCTGCTCTCCAGAGCCCGATTTCCTTGACGAGCCTGGCGTGTCTGCTGATAGACCTGCCTATAGTGAGTAGGCCAATCCCTCAAGACTTCTTCGGTGACGACAGATTCCTCCATATGGTCCTGTATCACTTTGTATGCCTCTGAGAAAGCAATGTGTTGTGCCAGTAGTAGTCGGGCGGTCTCTTCCTTCTGTTCTTCCTTAGTTTCCTGGAGATGTTCCTGGATGGTCGACACCATGCTCTCGAAGAGCTGATATGCTCTTTCCAACGGTCTATCTGTGTCGAATTTAATAGGGCCTGGTATGATGGACTGAGCTAATGTCCTGCATTTGCCAAGAAACTCGACTTGTTCTATATCTTTATTTGTTAGTTCCTTTGTTTTTCTGTCAGCCCTTGTCTTTTCTTCTTTGGCCAGGGTTCTGAGGAGTTGGCTGAACTCTGTGTCAGTCAAGGATCTTGCATCCCTTAAGTTGATCCATAGGCTAGAATTATTTGCATGATGCTCTTTCTTCTTCTTGTGCTTTTTTGGCTCGGTCTCCTAGGTACCTGCAACAGTTGAGGCGGGGCCTTTGGTTTGCGGGAGAGAGGTTGATGGGTTTTCTATTTGGGGAGGTGGTATGACCACCTCCAGCTGTGTGGATGGATTTGGTTGTGATATGTCTAGGTGTGGGGATGTTGGGGGTGGTGGGGGTGGTGGGGATGTTGGTGGTGGTGGTGATGGAGTGGGGGAATGGTCGGGGGTAATGGGTTTGTCGAAAGTGTGTTGTGGACTTATGTCGAGAGTTATGTCTGTCTCCAGTGGTGTAGTGGTGGGTGGGTCATCCTAGGTTTCGGGGTTGATGTGTTCAATGGTAGACTGCGTTAGTCCAATCACGTCGCCCTCTTGGTCAATTTGTCGTGTGAAGGTTGATGTCATGTGTCCAAAGACCATGGGGTGATTTCTGCTGCATGTATAGAGAGAAGTCTTTGTGTGAATTTTTTTTGCTGAGTGAAACAGCTCAGGCAGTGTCTCGAAGAAATCTTTGAGCTCAGTGTCCTTGTCGAACTTTTCTTTCACCGACTTCGGTATCACTCTTTTGTATAAGTCGAGGGGGCTGACCGATTTTTGTGCCAGTGCTTACTCCTCGACTACTGGTGTCAGTGATGGTGGTGGAGGGGTCGACACAAGATCGATGACATCTTCAGGCGTCGTCGTTGTTTTGGCCTTCTTTGGTCGACCTTCAGGGGCTCCTTCTTCAAGAAACTGTTGGAACTGAGTCTCCACTAGTACTTGTTTGCAGCTACATCCTCTATTATGTCAAGGGCCGCAGCTACTATCTCTTCTTCATCGTTATACGACTCAGCAATGTTAAGATTTCCCTTACTTTGCCTTGTTGTACTTTTTGGGCTTTGATTTTCTTTCTGGCGGTGGCTATCTCAGCGGCCAATTTCTTGATGATGCCTTGTGATAAAGCATACTCAGGGTTATCGGGCTCGACTTCACCCGTCGATACTTGAGTTGGTGCGACACTTACTAGAGCCAGAGGAGTTGGTTGCTGCTGTGGTTGTCGATGTGGTTCTGTCAGCTGTGGGTCGGTTCTCTTTACGGTCGGAGGCTTGATAGTTATTTGTACTCGACCGGGGTGTCCTCTGACACAAATGTACTTATGTAGAGGTTGATCTTGTAGTCTTCCTCTTTCTTCTGGTCGGTGAGTGGATCTATGATTGAAAAATCGACCTGCTTTGCTGCCTCGGGTACTGGTATTTTTGTCTTCGCCTGTCGGGTCAATTCCCGGAAGATCTGGTGGATATACGGATAGTAGTCGAGAGCGTTGGCCTTGGGGTCCTCGCCCTGCATATACCAGACTGACGTATGGTCGAGCTCCAGCTGGATGTGAGAGTTTGCATGTAGGTTTCGTCGGATGTTCTAAGGCACCCTCCATCTAGTCATGCGAACCTTTAATTGTTGGAACCAGTTTTCCAGAAACACTTTTTGTTGTAGTCTAGTTGGTAAGGATACTCAGCTCTCAGCCGAGAGACCCGGGTTCAGGTTCTGGCAATGGAACCAATGTTGTAATCTCACAGATCACATAAGGTTACCAATAATACATACTAGAACATACATGAATATAAAGCAGAGACAAGAGACAAGAACATGTAAGATAAACAGACTATATTATTCCAATGAGTTCATACAAGGCAGAGAACTAAACTGAGTTCTTGTTTGGCTCAATAGCCTAATATATACAATTTACAAACATTTACAAAATAACTACCTGTCGGTTCGGTGAACCGACACGACTTTTAGTTAGCCGACCTAATCTTCTAGTTTATTCGGCCGACCGACTTAGTCGACTAATCGACTAAGTCGGCCCGTCGACTTAGTCGGTTGATCGACTAAGCCGGTCCTCGTTCAAGTCAACTTGTCAACTTGCTCCTTCTACAAGTAGTAAGAGGAAATCCCTAGAGGAGGAACTGTGACGTGGGAGGAAGATAAATAAGCAACGCATAGCAGTGGTTGGAGTGCGATTGATCGAATCTGGTCAGTATACTACAATCCAGGCGGCCTTCTCTGAAGCTAAAAAGGTTTGCCAATGAAGCTCATTTCATGGAATATAAGGGGGTGTGGTAACCCCAGGAAGTGGAAATCTCTAAACCGTAAAATCAGGCAGGAATCCCCGAATATTTTGTTCCTCCAAGAAACCAAATGCAGTTGCAGGGGCCTCACAAAGATTAGGGACAAGATCTAGAAGGGAAGTCATGTCATGGCCATCGATGCAGTAGGACAATCTGTAGGTATTGCAATCCTTTGGTAGCCCTGAATGGTGGAATTATCCAACTGGTGGGCCAATAAGTTTGCTCTAATGGCATATTTTTGCTTATTGGATTCTGGAGTCCGCGGAATGGTTGGGAACATCTATGGACCCAGTTGTTTCCCTGAGAAGCAATCTTTTATGGATCTCCTCAACTGGCTCAAGGAGCAAGCGGAGCAGGGTTCATGGGTGCTAGGGGGATATTTCAACCTGATCGTAAATCTTGGGGAAAAGAAGGGCGAAAGAAGAGCCTTGGACAAATACCAGGAACCTTTTAGTGAATTCTTGGCTTAGAGCTCGTTGGTTGACATGGAAACTGGGTGTGGCTGGTTCTTGTGGAACAACAAACGTGGAGGGGAGCACTTGGTGGCTTCCCGCTTGGACCGTTTCTTGGTGTCGGAGAACATCATCCAAAGTATGGGGGAGCTTCTGGCTGATATTCTCCCGGTGGCTAGCTCAGACCACTAGCCCATCATCCTCTCTTGGGATTGGTCTTGCTCCCCTTGGGGAAACCCCTTTCATTTTGAAAATTTCTGGATGGAGCACAAGGACTTCAAGGACCTGGTTAGTCAATGGTGGTAGGAACTGGTCCCCCCCGCCAGGAACCATTATTTTTCGTTTTCAGCAAAAACTTAAGGCCCTAAAAGCTAAGATTCGTATGTGGAATAGAGAGGAATTTGGAAACATCTTTGAGGACAAAAAAAAACTATTGCTGGAGCTGGATCTCATCAACAGAAAGGGTATGGAAGGCGACTGGGATAAGGACATGAAAATCAAAGAAAAGGATCTGATGGGACAGTTGGAAGCTAGGGAAAAATAGGAGGAGTTGTTTTGGCAACAGAAGGTGAGGGTAAAATGGTTGCAGGAGGGTGAAAGAAACACTAAATTCTTTCATAAATTGGTGATCCATAATAGGAACACTCTAGAATCCATTGACTTAAGACTAGGGCAGGGAACAAAGTGGAAATGAGGTGGGAGATAGAAGCTGAACTCACTCAACACTTCTCGAATATTCTCAGGGAAGATGGGGGGGACAGAAGTTGGGACATTGAAAAAATAACTAGGTTAGTTCCTAGGTTGGTCACCCCAGAAAACAATGAAATACTGAATAAGCCCATTGGGATGCAGGAAGTTGAGGAAGCGGTCAACCAAATGGATATAGGTAAATCTCCTAGCCCAGAAGGCTTCATGTCCAACTTCTTCCATTTCTTCTGGGATCTTGTTAAGGAGGATGTGCTCAACATTGAAGGAGTCCAAAACCAAGAAAGGGGTCCTTAAAGCCTTCAATGCCACTTTCCTCACCCTTATCCCTAAAGAGGTGGGGGTGGATACCCCTGACAAATTCAGACGGATAGTGTTATGCAATGTCATCTACAAAATCATCTCCAAAGTCATTGCTAACAGGCTCAAACCCCTCCTTCCACTGCTCATAAGCCTAGAACAATTTGGTTTCATGGAAGGTAGGCAAATCTTGGATGGGGTTATTCTCGTACATGAAGTGTTGCACTCGCTCAAAATCTTGAGAACCCATGGGATGATGATTAAGCTCGATATAGAAAAAGCGTATGATGAGCTCAATTGGGAATTCGATGTTGGGAGCCTATGGTTTTTTCCCCAATTGGGTGGAGTGGGTCATGGCTTGGTTTCCTCGGCATTCTTTAATATCCTCCTCAATGGATCCCCGACATCAACCTTTCAACCATCCCGTGGAATCCACCAAGGAGACCCTCTATCCCCCTTTCTCTTCATCCTCATGGTTGAGGGCTTAAGCCGCCTCATTGCAGTCCAAGTTGAAAGTGGTGTAATTCATGGAGTGAAAGCGCATGAGGGGGCATCCTCTTAGACTCACCAACAATTTGTGGATGATACTATGCTCATGGGGCACCCTTCAGTCCAAGAAGCTCGAAGCTTCAAGAAAATCCTGGACCTTTTTTCTTGTGCCTCAGGCCTAGTAGTCAATCCCAATAAATCTTAGGTCTTCTTTGTCAATACTCCCTCGGTCACCCAGAGGAACATCCTGAGAATCCTAGGATTTTCCAGAGGGGATTTCCCATCTAAGTACCTTGGCATTCCCCTTGGGATGGGTATGCCTAAAAAAGAAGCCTGGCATGAACTTCTGGATAGGTTAAAGCAGAGACTATCAAGATGGGTGCTCTGCCCCCTTAATTTCCCTAGTAGGTTGATCCTGGTCAAATCCATTTTACAAGCAATACCGACTTACCATTTTTGATCTTAGCTGCGCCTAAAGCTATCCTCAAGGAAATCCGATGTATTCAGTGTAATTTTATCTGGCAGGGTCGTGGGGAGAAGGCCAAATTCTCTCTGGTGAGCTGGGAGGACGTTTGCAAGCCCAAGGAATAGGGAGGATTAGGTCTTAGGGATCCTAAAGTAATGTCAGAGGTCCTTGGGGCCAAAGTCTGGTGGCGATGGGTTAACCATTCATCGAAACCATGGGAAAAACTTTGGAGCATAAAATATGCCAGGGATAGACCCAGACATCTCCTGATCCACTTCAATGAGGTCCCTAGTGGGTCACCCATATGGCTGAAAGCCATGGATGGTAAAACGATTATCCAAGACCATAGCTTCTGGGAGATCAGGGATGGTAGCAGGGCGAAGTTCTGGGAAGATTCATGGAACCAGTTTCCCATCCTTGGTAGGGATCCTCGGTGGGCTCTCATCAAATAGCAAGAGCTCGAGCGGGGCAGGATCCTAGTGAACCAATCCTGGAGGCTGGGGATCCACATGGATCATCACCAGTGGAACTTCCTTGAGAAACCTGAATATACGAGTGAGGAGGACTGGGAAGCCTTCCATGAAGAACTGAACAAATGCTTTATCAAAGCTCAAGAAGGCCCTGATATCTTAAGGTGGGGATACTCGCCCAAAGGATCCTTTAGCATCAAGGAGGCCTATAGTATCAGGATTTTGAGGAATGCGATGACTGATGACATCTAGAAAAAAATTTGGACTGTCAACTTATGGCCCAAGGTGGCCCTCTTTGTATGGCTAGTAGCTAGAGGAAGGATCCTCACTTGTGACAATTTCCACAAGCGGGGGATTCTTAGACCATCCCAATGATGTCTGTGTTTTCAAGAGGAGGAAACGATGGGCCATTTGCTAGATAGTTGCCCTTTTACAGCAGCAGTTTGGGACAAGGGAGCGATGAGGTTCTGACGGAGCAACAGGAAATAGAGTCAGCCTTCCCAGACCTTAAGAGAATGGTGCCCAAGAGCCTTCAAAAATCCCATTATCAGAACTATTTGGGATGCTTTCCTTGGTATGGCAATGTGGTGTATATGGAAGGAGAGGAATGCTAGGATATTTCGATACCAATGCAAAGATATGGAGATGGTCTGGAACACGGTGCAAGAAAACCCGCTATCATCCATTAGGTGCATGCAGTGGCATGAATAGGATAAGATCTTCCCGCGGGAGGAAGTCCAGATCATTGAGAACTAGGGGCTAAATAGACCTACGCTGGCTAATCTGCATTATCAAGACAAACTATGTCTCCCCTCTAGCCCATTGATTTGGTTGGTTCCTCCTCCCAGCATTTTCAAAATGAATTTCAATGGCACGTCTAGAGGAAACCCACGTCCGCCTGGATTTGGTGGCCTTTGTTGCGATCATGAGAGCAGGATCAGGATGGTGTTCATGGGAGCTATAGGGTAGGATACAAACAACTTGGCTGAGTTGGAAGGCCTCATCTGAGGCTCGAAAGTGTTGATCAGGGGGGGGGGGTTCCAGCAATAATCGAAGGTGACTCCAATACCCTCATCTAGATGGCCAAGAGATTACTGAATGGGAAAACGTCGAAAAAGATCTCACCCAGTTGGCGCCTAGCATACAGGCTAGAGAGGCTGCGCATCCTTATCCTTGCGCACCTCGCAATCTCTTTTCACCATGTCAGAAGGGAAGCCAACAAGGCTGCTGACTGGTTGGTGAATACTGGCGTGGAGTACGGAGTTGGCTTTCGACGTGATAGGTTAAAAGGTGGTGATGAGGAGGAATGGGCCCAATAGTGTTGTCACCTGGCCACTAGGGATATTTTCGAGGTAATAAAGATGGTCGATCATATAGATGGGAGGACAGATGGAGTTAGAAGGCGCGAGCACACCTACACACGGCCAAGCTAATGCAGAGTGGGACCGAAGGCTTAAACGCCCGCTGGCTCTGGTGCTTGTACTGCTCCATTATTTCATTTCATGTCATCGGCTCTGCCATGCTTAGCTCTGGGCAACGGGACCATCGACTAGATGAGGTCCATTATCTCTGTAGGATTATGGCTCTCGGTCTCATGATGGGAATGACGTAGGATAAGGTCAGGGATGGGAGTTCCCACACGAGTGCTCAACTGTTTTATTTTGAAGATTTTGAAATCTGTTATGACGAGTTCTACTTCAGAAAGGGCAGGATTGCGTATTTTTCTTTCATCTTATGTTGTCCATTGGATTTTGGTTTTGTTAGTGTGCCTCAACTTTGCCTCCCGTTGCCTTTCTTGTTTCCGCAGTCTCGCTCGATGGCTCCCAAACGACAATTCAAGAGGGAGGTTGGCTCCGGGGAGACGTCTGGCTTATCTTCGGCCAAAGGGATATCTATCAAGCATCAGAAAAGGTAATCCACCCATGCTCAGCTGCAGGCTCAGGAGGAGGCTGATCTCTACAAGGAGCATGTTCCGCTCAGTATCCAGCTCGAGGTTGAAAGGGTGGTCGAGGGACTTTGGGTAGAGGCGAAAGCCATGCCACGGGAGAATCTTCATGCGAAGGTTGCAGAATGGGTCCTGGATCTTGGAAACACTGTTGGACGTGCTTCTGCATGGGTCAGTGCAAGAAGATGAGGGACCTTTTAGATGCAATCCTAGTTTTCAAAAACAAGATCATGTTACCAAAAAATACAACGCATTTCTGCTACATAACACTTTCTATGGTTCAACCCGAGCCTGACATGTCATGGGACATGTAGGATAGGAGGCCATATCGCGTACGTGTTATATAACTACAAAACGTGCTCGCGATATGTAGTTGTAAAATGCGTACACGATTTGTAAAACAAAAAAAAAATATGCAGGCCCAAAACCCGCGGCCCATTTTAACAATCAAGAACACGAAAACGAAGGCTAATTGGAGCGTTTTGGAGCAAGTTAACTGCTTGGGATTGTTGGAGGAGCTGATTTAGGTTGAGGGGAGGAAATTTCACTGGTGAATTGTCATCCAATAAGGTAATTCAATCACCCAAAGCATTCTTTTTTTGTCAATTTTTAACCTATAATTGTGTTTTTTAATAGAATAATCAATCCAACAACTCCCAAGCTAATGTTTGATGGATTCAAACTAAAATAGGCTATAAGAATAAAAAAAATCATGTCTAATAGATATTCATTGTTCCAAAAGGCTAGAAATATATAAAAAAAACACAAGTATAAACCCAACTTGCATAGAATTTGATGGACAATGCAAAGTTTCAATTGGGATACTAGTGAGAGTGCCCACCTGTAACATGCATAGTCAAACCTTCAAATGCAATGATTGTGCTAGAATTAACACAAAGTGCAATAAAATTTAGCAATTATTTTCATAGATAGGTGAATGCCAACATTTTAAGATACATAGTGAATGAGGGATCCAAATGTAACAACCAATATAATCATCAAAATGGAAGAAAGAGGAAATTGTGATCAAAATATGCAAGTTGGACCCTCATCTTGATCAGAATTCCATATTTAACAATCCTTTGACACAATAAAAAACACATATGACTATATAAAGGGATTGTAATTTATAGAATAATATCAATACTCAACAATACCATGTGAATCCATCGACCTATTCATTCTGAATGTCCCAGACATACATAGAGTCATATACAACAACTGGAGTAAATTTATAAGCTATAAAATCTCACAACAACATTTAATTCAAGAGATCTACTTGATCATGAGAGTTGAATGAATGAAAAATTATAAATTCATAATCACCACGAAATGTTGAGGAAAGGTGACCACTCCATACATCATATGCCTGAAATGTGGATTGGTTTTTTACATAATGTCAGCTTTCTGACATTTGACTACCCATATCCCTAGATCTCCCAAGGGATTATCCTATAAACATAAAAAAGAAAATTAGAAACATGTGAGACCCTAGGTCTCCCTGAGATCCCTTAATCTAGCAAAGACATAAATGACTTTACTAAAACAGTCTATGCCCCTGCATCACTAGGTTTATCAACCATTTTTTAAAATAGCAAAAAAAATGGGTAATATATTTCTACATGTCGAGTCTCTAAGCTCATCTACAACCAATTGTAGTCCAGTCCACAAATTCTCCATTTTCCATGTAACTTTTGGTTGGTTTCCATGGTTATACAACAATGGAAATAGTGAACACCCATGAACTACCTAGAGTGCATCGTGAGAGTGTTCCCAACCATGATCGAGTCAATTATATTTAGAGGATATGGTGGCAGCCCTGTATCACCCCCTTTCTTGCCTCACATGTCCTAATAGTCCCTTGCCCATTTCTTTTACATATCCAAGGGACGTAAAGGCCAAAACATGTCAAAATAGCACTCCTAAATTCAAAGAAGTTTAAACCCAAGTGTGCATGGAAAAGTCACCAATGAGGGTGAAGAAGTACCTTAACTTCTAGAAAGAAGTTGAACGAAACTCACTATTTAATTGTTAAATGTTGAATTTTAAGTTTTAAAAGTATGTAAGTGAATGCCATTAAATTGCTTATAACTTGAGTTTTCCTTAATTTACATTTTCAATTTTGAAGAGATGTCATTATATACCATGTATACGTTTATAATTATTTCCTTATTGATTTTTTTATTGCAGTTGCGGCTATGGACACCAATGCTGAAATATTGATTGACCTTGCCCAGTTGAGAGGTCTCAATACTGCTTTTAGTGGTGGTGATAGGATTCGACGTTCACTTGCATCCACTTTGGATGCAATTGTTAATACTATTACATTGTCAAACAACATACTATATGATATTACTTCATATAGAGAAAGAAAAATATGTGAGTACACTGATGAGCTTAGCTACAGTGCAATAAAAAAGTTGAAAATTACCAAAGAGCATATATTTTCATTGTTTAGGGACCCTCGCACGAGGGAAATCCCAAATGCAAATAGGCCACATATCTCTATCGAGTGGTGCATATATCAACCATTTGTTGATAACTGGATGGACAGATGGTATATGGTTTTTGATATGCCACCACACAACAACATGGAAATCCCCTTGTATTTCCTCCGGAAGATGTATGCAGAGTTTGTGTTGGGTAAACACGTAAACTATTTTGATATATTGGCATTTCAGGGGATCGGTGTGGGGATTCCCCAATGCCAGGCTTCGAGACGTTGATCACCCTATCCCTACACCTTGCAGGAAGTTTCTTGGGCCAGATGTCCCACCTATACATCATGTTATTCCACAAACACGTGATGCATTTTTTAGTTTGGCACAGGCCGTTGTTCGCCATAGCCCTATGGTTCAACATATGGGTGAGGAAGGGACATCTATCCCTGGTGTGGTACATACGCCAGGTCGTCATGGTGCAGGACCATCTTCTAGTGCAGTACCACCCACTAGTACAGTACCCCCATCTACTGCAGGACCATCTACTAGTGCAGCACCATCAACACATTCCCAGCCTACTTTTGAGCCTCACGAGTGCACATCGTGTGGTCGTCCATGCTATGGTCTTTCGTAAGATGTTGTCTTCAGTGGGTTTTTGAGTGATGTATGTATATGGTTAATTGTAATAAATTCTTCAACTATTTTCCTCTTTGTACACATACGTATAGTTTGAGCTAATATATTAATTTTGTGAACTTGCAGTTGATGCTTTATGCTGGCAGCGACGCCCTAGAGTATCATGTTCCACACTCTACATAGGGGCATGACATTCCATCCATTGATCCCTTGGTTGGTGGAGATATTCCTATAGCACCCATTGTCGTATCTCACACCAAGGTAAACATTTTAAAATTTCAGTTTTTTAATACTTGTTAATTTGTTAATTTCCACATAATGTACATGTTAGTTCACTAATGTTATCTATGGTCTAATATTTACAATTATTAAACTTGCAGATGCTGGATCCTTCACGAGGGAAAGCAGTGATGGAGGTAGGATCTATGGTCGTATCGACCAAGGAAATATCTAGGCAGATGCCAGATCCTTCATGAGGGAAAGCAGTGATGGAGGTAAACATTTTAAACATTTAAAAAATGTCATTTTTTAAATACATGTATATTCATTGAATCATGCATGTCTAACTACATGAACTCTTGTTGACTATAGGCACCAACCGAAACACCTGGACCATTTCTTGGATTTGTATCTCCTCATAGGCCATATGTGAACAAGGGTCAAGTGTATATGAGATGGCCTACTCCTAGAAAGAGTGAAGTTGTCCACCACCATGGAGATACTGATACCATGGTAATTTGTATATCCTTCGATGATATTTCTTGGTTAACTTGAAATCCAGTTCATAAAATGTTTTGTTAATGTTTGATTTGCATGTTTACTACATCAGGAGCCATATTTTACTATTGAAAACCTTGCAGTGATGGTTGATGTAGCAGTCAGTGTTGCATCTACAATGGCAACAAGTCACACAGAGGTACAACTATTTCAACATGATCGTTACATAGTTTATTATTGTTGGCGTATGTTTATTCATGCATGTATAACTATTTCAACATTTGGTGATTGTAGCCACCAGCAGCAAGAGTTATTGATGCAACAGTCAATGTGGTATCTGCAATAACAACAAGCCACACAGAGGTACAACTATTTGAACATGATATAGACATAGTGTGTTATTGTTGTCTATTGTTTATTCATGCACATTTCTAACTATTTCAAGATTTGGTGATTGTATCCACCACCACCACCACCAGTTCCTGCCCCCTTTGGTTCGACCATGGATGCGACCATCCTTCATGTTCAACCAACAGCTCCATCTGCTACACAAGAAACACAATCCCCTTTGTCATAGGCTCTCACTGAGGTGAGATGTCCATTAATGAACAATTGTTTCATGCAATGTCCATTAACATTTTCATAATTTTTTAGTTAATTTAGATATGGTATTTTATTGAGCTAATGTATTAGTACATAGTTAGTTGAATTTAACAATTGATATTTAATTTGCAGGATCCAAAGATGCACACTGGTCCTATAGTTGTGCCTACAAGATCACCCTCAAGAAAGAACAAGAGAAAGCTTGAGTTTTGATGTGTCTTATGGGATATGTACATTTTGATACATGTACATGTGGCTTGGACAGTTTTGGATACATGTACTTTTGGAGACATGTACATTGACATTTCACTTACATGTACATGTGGCTTGGATAGTCTTGGATAGTTGTGGAGACACATGTACTTCTGGTTACTTTTGGATATGTATGTACTTTTCGATACTTTCGGATATATATGTACTTTTGGAGACATGTACATTGACATTTCAGTTATAAATGAATGATACATTTCACTTTGAATTTGTTCTTTGGTTTCCACATGTTCTTATGTCAATCTATTGTATTGATTTGTGAGGATTATCTATTACTTATGAATGCACTATGTCAAAATAAAAAACTATTATATTTAAAGGTTTCAATGATCTCAATACATGCACACTAAAGTCAAAGTTCTTGCTCGTGTAATTTAATAAATATAAGTGCAATACAATGTATTTCAAATTTTCAATGAACTCACTACGTGCACGCCAATTGGATATATCTAATTAAAAATTGTGAGTTTGGATTCATTAAATTACAAGTTAAGTCAATGCTCAAGTGTAATTTAATAAAACTAATTGCAATACATGCTTCACATTTCATCAACAACCAACAACACTATTCAAGAAACCTCATGCACCCAATGACTAACCACTCAGCATTAAAGGAACTACAATAGAATCCAAAGACTCAGAACCAACTTTGTGAATCAACATGATTTGAAGCATAAGTCCACCGAATTTGAAAAAGTTTAGTTCGACATTAGATTGATTCTGAATTGAGTTGTGATAGTAAGATAAGATTAGGGTTAGGATTAGGGTTTCCTTGGTAGGGTTATGGTAATGGGCCATGCATGTTAAACAATAAACCCTAGTTAGGGATAGGGTTTTCCAAGTTTGGCCTTCATTGGAATGAAATGCATTGTCCAGCTTTGGCTCTCATTGGCATGACTGCATTGTCCCTACTAAGCGAAACCCTAGCTTCAGAAACCATAGTAGATGGAGGTCACCGGGAAATGGACAGGAGGGAGAGGCCCCCCCCTAGCTAAAATCTCACATCATGAATCCAATGGCATCGACGGTTCATCGATCGGAGGCTCGAGCATCGATCTATGGCGATTTGCAAGTCACCTCCAGATACCGTTCAGGGACACCTAGTGGACTTGGGCCTGGTGCGCAAAAAACGTCACGAAGCGGCAATTTTGAATTCCGTCAACTCCTGCTAGCGTGTTTGGGCATGGGAAATATGGCAATGCCAACCGCATCCCCACCATCCATGGCTTTCCAGCTTTGGCCCTCATTGGCGTGACTGCATTGTCCCCTACTGAGCGAAACCCTAGCTTCAGAAACCACCATAGATGGAGGTCATCAGGCAATGGATAGGAGGGAGAGGCCCCCCCTAGCTAAAATCCCATGTCATGAATCCAATGGAATTGATGATTCGTCGATCAAAGGCCCGAGCATCGATCTATGGTGAGTTGCAGGTCACCTCCAGATACCGTTCAGGGACACCTAGTGGACTTGGGCCCGGTGCACAAAAAACCTCACGGAGCGGCAATTTTGAATTTTGTCAACTCTTTCTAGCGTGTTTTGGCATGGGAAATATGGCAATGCCATTCGCATACCCACCATCCGTGGCCTTCCAGCTTTGGCACTCATTGGCATGACTGCATTATCCCCTACTGAGAAAAACCCTAGCTTCAAAAACCACCATAGATGGAGGTTATCGAGCAATGGACAGGAGGGAGAGGCCCCCCTCTAGCTAAAATCCCACGTCACGAATCCAACAAAATTGATGGTTCATCGATCGGAGGCCCGAGCATCGATCTATGGTGAGTTGCAGGTCACCTCCAGATACTGTTCAGGGACACCTGGTGGACTTGGGCCCGGTGATCAAAAAACCTCACGGAGCGGCAATTTTGAATTCCGTCAACTCCTGCTAACGTGTTTGGGCATGCGAAATATGGAAACACCAACTGCATCCCCACCATCCGTGGCTTTCCAGCATTGGCCCTCGTTGGCGTGACTACATTGTCCCCTACTGAGCGAAACCCTAGCTTCAGAAACCACCGTATACGAAGGTCATCGGGCAATGGACATGAGGGAGAGGCCCCTCTCTAGCTAAAATCCAACGTCGTGAATCCAATGGAATCAACGGTTCATCGATCAGAGGCCCGAGCATCAATCTATGGCGAGTTGCAGGTCACCTCCAGATACCGTTCAGAGACACCTGGTGGACTTGGGCCCGGTGCACAAAAAAACTCACGGAGTGGCAATTTTGAATTCCGTCAACTCCTACTAGCATGTTTGGGCATGGGAAATATGGCAACGCCAACTGCATCCCCACCATCCATGGCTTTCCATCTTTGGCCCTCATTGGTGTGACTGCATTGTCGCCTACTGAGTGAAACCATAGCTTCAGAAACCATTGTAGACAGAGGTCATCGGGAAATGGACAGGAGGGAGAGGCCCCCCTCTAGCTAAAATCCCATGTCACGAATCCAACATAATCGACGGTTCGTCGATCAGAGTCCCGAGCATTGATCTATGACGAGTTGCAGGTCACCTCCAGATACCGTTCAGGGACACCTAGTGGACTTGGGCCCGGTGCACAAAAAACCTCACGGAGCAGCAATTTTGAATTCTGTCAACTCCTGCTAGCATGTTTGGGCATGGGAAATATGGCAACGCCAAACGCATCCCCACCATCTGTGGCTTTCCAGCTTTGTCCCTCATTGGCGTGATTGCATTTTCCCCTACTGAGTGAAACCCTAGCTTCATAAACCACCATAGACGAAGGTGATCGGGCAATGGACAGGAGGGAGAGCCCCCCCACTAGCTAAAATATCACAATTTCAAGTACACCAATGACCCAACATGTCAGCCTCCCAAAATTTTCTATTATGCATATGAAACATTAACCTTTCGAAAGCATGAGAGGTTCCAAATTTTGTTTGTTTATTAAGTTTATCACTTAATATTTTCACATGCATGATGTTTACCTATTTCACATGCATAATGTTAGTGCATGTTACTTTTGAATACTTCATATGGATAATGTTGAAGCATGTTACTTTTGAGTTGTTTGTGTCAATATTAGTAGGTTATTTTCTTCCACTTTCAATGTTCAAAAAAACATAATCAACTAAACACAAAGTTGAATAAATCTGTTATTATCTTTTATTATCTTTTAAGTAGAAATTAAACTTCTCAATAAAAAAAAATGAGATGAAATTCCTACAGAGGTACATGTATGTATTCTAATGTTATGTATATCCTGTGAATGAGATCTTGAAATGTTCATATGATTGATATATATGGTTTATTGATCATATGTAAAATTTGGCATGTTCATTAACTTGACATACAAGAGAACTTTTGGCATATTTATAAACAACATTATGGAAAATTTTGCATATCAAGAACACAAAATTGACATATTCATAAGAAACATACACGGGGAAATTTAAATTATGATACATACCTCATCATGCTATATCCCACATATTATCATACAACCAAGCCCTCCGGATCATCTCTTATAATTATGGTCTCCATTAGTCTCTCGTTTTCTGTATCCGGTAAGAAGTAGCGTACCTTCGATGAATTTTGGCTAGGCATTGTTCGTAGCTGGAGGTTTGTACCAATGATTAAGTTGGTAAAGTGATACACACTTGCACCTGCTTTGTAATCCCTGTAAACATATCCACCCTTCTTTCTTGCATTGTTGTCATGTGTAAGGTATTCACCTTTAACAACCATAGACCCAGTGGGGAAGTGGTTGTTTTCATCATCAATCGTGGACATAATGAGGGTTTGCTTTCCCTCTATACAACGTTCCAACCAGTAATCACCACCCCATTTACTATCTTTTGAGGCAACCACTACGTATATGTGTCCTGCATAGTATGATTGTAGGTATATGATCAAATATTTTCCATGTGATACAAGGCCATTAATGTGAGTTTCAAGACTACGTAAATTTAACAAAAAAATGTTAAGTAAATGCATCATACCAAGTTGTACAAGGTCTGATACATGATCAAAATCTATAGAAATAGACGATTGGTCTTCTTCCAACGGAGTTAGCTCAACAATTGCACGCTGATCAAGTGGAAGTGATATGCGATCCCATCCATCAACCCAATCCAATGATTCACACACATCCCAGTCACCATCACAGCAAGGCGGGCAAAAACAAGCGAGTTTTCTGGTCCAAATTTCAAGTACTGGTTTATTAGAACTTCGAACCGATTGAAAGCCATGAGTTCCAGGAACAGTCTTGCATTCCCATGCATGTGAACGATCTATGTCTACCACCTCCCAAAAAAATATCTCCACATGTCTCTTTCTTGTGGATTCTACTCGCATAGCTGATTCCTCTCCCATTACTGACGTGCACCACCTGACTATAGATTGAGCATTTTGAATAGTAGATATTGTAGATAATTTCAATTCCTCTCTTCGTAGGGCTGTTTTGACACATGCTTCAACTCCATCATGCTCTCCTTTACCATGCCCAGTCTCAAAATAGTTCCACATATGTGGAACTTTGTAGTTTTTATGCAATGAACACAACCATTGAAATATGCGTGCATTTTTGAACTAACCAGCAGATCCATAAAACCAAATCCAGTGTTGATCCATCTGTATGTTCCTGCCCTTCAAATGATCATAGAACATGATGAAGCAATGACGTACATAGTGGAAGTCATGGCACCTATCATCACTTATGTAGAAGTGATATTCCTTTAGAATTTCTCTTTGCTCTTCACTACTATTTGGGCCATGCCTATATGTAATATGCACCATCAAGGAAACCTGCTCAGAGTGATAATACTGACTTTGGATCTCATTTTGAGGTTGCAGAGTGTAGTTCTTGGAAAAATCAACAACTGAAAGTATAGTACCACGAGGAAATGTATCTTTGCATATTCTAAACTTATCATCCTGCCATCATGCCAAGTGGACATGCTGAACATATTGATGTGTCTTTTCAATAAATTCCTTGATGAAGACACTAACTTGTACCTGTTGACACAAAATGATCTCAATATCAGGTTTTTTTGTAAGTAAGGAATGAAATGCAACTGTTCAAACATAAATTTATAGATAAATGCATGTACCTGAGATGTCACCAATTGTATTTTTTTGCTTTCTTTCCTTGGGACTATTTCATAGTTGATATATTTAAAACATTTCATGTCTGTAACCATATTCCCAAATTCATTGTCTCCAGTCTCGTGCATACATTGGCTCAATAATGCCATTCTAGCACAGTTGGAGCAAGTTCCATCCAAACAGGATTATGCATAGTAAGTTTGCCCCTCAGACCTATTGCACATGATACTATGAATGAATTCTCTTGATGAGGTCGGTGGTATTGTCAAGGAGCAATCCTGCACATGGTTAGTATGCAACACACAACGAATGTACAAAAATGTTTCATAGTAATATTCATATTCTACATGGTATCTACAACAACAAGTGTTATAAAGAGTATTTATTCTAACATACCAAGGCTTACATTTCTCAAAAGATCTTTGCCCCAAATTCAATTGTCTATGTTCATTCCTAAATTTCTCGTATAGTTATGTCTGTGTTATATCAAGAAGATGCTTAATATGTGGTTCATGGTCCTTTGAACACCTTCTCAGTTTTAGTACATCCTTCCGGTTTGAATAAGGCCTTGTGTGATCATGCCAAAAACTCTGCACTAGTCCCTTTACTGCATCAACTAGCTTCATGTCACAACATGGCAACTGACCAATAAAGGCCCAAAAATCTGTCTGGGCGGTTGTGTCAAGATGTTCTCTTCTATGAGAAAACCTACGGAGGGTTTTTACATTCAAATTAACTAGTTTAGATGTAGGCTTGAGAAAATGAAGGACCCTGGTGTTCTTATTTACAATTGCTTGTGACAACACACGATGAGCCGCATTGCGGTCCTTTGACCATGTGTTCTTACCAATTTTACAAGAGGCATCTACTAAGCTTTTAACTATATGAGAACTTGGTCCAGAAGGATTTATCATCTTTATCCCTAACGATTTCCTAACAATATTCATGCCCCTAGATTTTAACAATGATAAAAATAATCTACATTTATCTCCATCACATTTAGAAACAAAATATTTATTTAGTATCTGTTGAGTTTGATAAGCAATACTACATTTAGATAGCGAACCTTCAATGGAATTGAGGAGTCCTTCATTAACTTGTATACGCTTCAGAGTTCTTCGACATGTGCTTTCTAATGGAGGTAAGGGGGTTGGATTTCTATCATCTAGTGCATCAACAATACACTCTGGTGTTTCAATAGCAACTTGTTGTCCTTCACTCTCTTCCTGGTAGTTGGATGGTGGAAGTCCAACATCCTCATCGATGGTCCAGTTAATATTTTCTTTTTCAACAGTAGGCTCCATGTCCAACGTCTCTTCAACAGTAGGCTCCATGTACACCGCCTCTTCATGAGCTTCATATTGAGATGGTAACTTATCACTTTGACTTGATGTGGGATTTGAAACATCCCCTAATGAGCACCTACGTTTTGCTTCTTGAATACTTCCATGGGGTGCTTGTTCAACAACTATTGTGGAAATTGAAGGTCCCTCTAGTGAATGCTTCCTTTTTTCTTGTGCTGGATTAATAGGATGAACCGTCGTATCCTCTATAATTGGATTTGGATTAGTTTCCAAAGAAAGCCTCCGATTCATCATGTCTATTCTTTTCTTTTCTTTCTCTTCTTCGATGACTTCTTGAGGTCTCTTCTTCCTTGCTGATTTTCTTCCTCGGTTACGTACATTCCCCATCACCACAATGATCAATGTCAATATAGTTTGTTTTTGTTGCTCCTCAATTACAAGCTTCCAAACCTTAGTAACTTGCTTTATAACTATTGATCCTTCAAGGTGCTTCAATCTTCATTCTCAATTGTTCATATTTCCCATCAAAACAATAATGAATGGGAAAATTTACCTTTGGTTCTCTTGAATAATAAGCAAATGAAAGTTATATCCACCATCACCAGGAAATGACATTGAAGCTTGATATCTTATCCTGTGTGCTCCTCAACCATGAAAGATGTCCTCAATGCTGCACCTGCATAACAAAAAGAATGATGGAGATGGTGTAGATTGTGAGTATTTCCACAGGCAAGCTCGTGCTCTTGAAAAATAATGCGCACTAATCGGAATTTTCATAAAAACGCAGTGAAGTTGCTCTCGGACAATGACAATTCACTGTTTTAACAGTCTCAAAACGTGCACGCAATTTGTATAAGCAAAATGTATACGCGATTTGTATAAGCAAAACACGCACGCGATATGTTTAAGCACAATTAATGGGGTGGGTGCACGGCTAAATGTAATTACAATATCAACTAAAATCATTAGATGTAGTGATTTAAAGATTATCATTTAAAAATGTCACATATTTAAATTTTAAAACATAGTGAGGTAATACACATTTATAAATAAATGAAATAAAAGGATATAGAAAATTTATTTAAACTATTATTGTTTTTATAAGAAAAAGATAAATTTAAACTTTATCTTCCATGACTAGTTATTCATAAATAATTGAAAATAGATTATGAAGTAAGAAGATATACTAAAATCATTTTATATTAGTAATCCAAAATCCAATTTATAAGGAGAAAGTAAACTTAAATAAATTACACACAATGATGATAATGAGGATGAATGATGATGATGTTCATGATGTTCATGGTGATGATGATGAGGATGATGATGAGGATGATGATGATGATGTTCATGATGTTGATGATGATGATGATGAAGGTGATGATGATGATGAGGATGAGGATGAGGATGATGATGATGATGTTCATGATGTTGATGGTGATGATGATGATGTTCATGATGTTGATGGTGATGATGATGAGGATGATGATGATGTTCATGATGTTGATGGTGAGGATGATGAGGAGGAGGAGGAGGAGGATGATGATGATGTTCATGATGTTGATGG
>LPNX010414056.1:353934-386759 GCA_001517045.1 Pseudotsuga menziesii
ACTCAATTAGCTTGTCATACTCAAGAACTTGTAGGTGATGATACTTGTTCTCCCTTATCAATGGTATGATATTGAAAATGTTAATGAAATAAAAAATAAAATGGAAAAGCTAGTGTTTAATCGATGTTTCATTTAAAATTCCTTCGTATTTCTGTGGGTGGATTCCATTAACATGGTAAAATAAAGTAAAACCATGTCATTTGGTAAAGGAACACCAAAAAAGACCTTATATGTACACATTGTGAGAGAGGAATGAAAGAGGGTTTATATGTGATAGTTCCCCTTATGCAAAGGTATTTTGCAAGGAAAAGCATGCAACATGTATTACAAGTAAACACAAAGAATATGTGGGTGGAAGTAATCATTTTCTCATTTTACCCTTTATCAAAATCTCAAGAGTTAACCCCTAAACCCATAAGTTCTATAATATGCATGGTGGATGTTTATATCTATAAACAAAAGCTAGATAAAAGGAGAAAAAATCCCAATGTGAATGTTTGATATTCAATTATGTGAACCCATGTGACAATTTTGCCCATAAAGATGCCCAAGAACCCTTACATTGATGAAAAGGGGATGCCTAATATGGTTATGTACTTACCTATCTAGCTCGTGAAGAAACCTAAGGAATTAATGCATCACGAAGTGCATCCTATAGTTTTCAAATGAATCCAAATGTGTTTGTTCAATTCATGAAGTAACAATCGTGTCATCCATTTTATGGTCATGAAACTATTAAATGAACAATTGTAGAACACTTTGAATAGTCAACATAAGGGTCAACTCTTAGTTGAGGTATGTAATTGGTTTAATCAATGGGTGTATAAAGTGTGTTTAATGTTGATTTAACCAAGAGGACAAATTTGGTTTGATAATAGTGCCAACAAAACTTTAAAATGTGTCATTATGATAAGAGTGCTTCCTATAACTCAATATGAGGGAGAGTTGCCTCATACCACAAACATCAAATAAAACTTGCAACAAATGATTATAATACTAGGATATGTCCTCGAATTATACAAATGTAGAAATAGAAATCTCATGTAGATACATAAGAAAATTATTAAAAAACTTTAAAATGTGTCATTATGATAAGAGTGCCTTCTATAACCCAATATGAGAAAGAGTTGCTCCATACCACAAACACCAAATAATACTTTCAACAAATAATTATAATACTAGTATATGTCCTCCAATTATACACATGTAGAAACAAAAATCTCATGCAAATACATAAGCAAATTATTAAAAAAATATCATAACTTCAATCTTGTTCTCCTCGACATGCATACACAATATAATATGAGATATGTAAAAATCTAGTAACTTTCAATCTTGTTCTCCTTGAGATACATACACAATATAATACAATATCATATGAGATATGTAAAAATATAGTAACTTTCATATAGAAAGAAAAAATATGTGTACATATAAATAAAAATATAAATCATATTTACACATTTAAATATTTTAAATACGTTTAAATATTCTAAAAATAAATAAATAAAAAATAATATCATTATAATAAATTGGAAAAAACTATTAACTAAAATATATCATTTACATATTTAAAAATATTAAATTAAACTCTTTTATTAAATTCATAATAAAAATAAAAATATCTTTAAAATAATTAAAATTAAATTAAGTTCATCCATTTATTCATCTAACTTGAAATCTAAATCCTTTTACACCACCATCAATGGATCAAAATTACTTGTACACCACCCTTCAACCTTGTGTCACCTTTTATTTGTTTTATTTTAACAAGTACATATATAAAATATAATGAAACATGGAACGAAAAACATACATTTAGCTCACATAATAGATATAGATCAAACGTTTTGACTGAATAAGCTAAATTAGCAACTGGTAAACTTGTGCCTTTGGGTGGTAAGCTCACTAAAATAAAACGACTATATTAGCATTTTATCCATCACTACCTCACCTAGCACCTCATCCGGTGCTAGTTGAGAGTATATTAGCATTTTATCCATCACTACCTCACCTAGCACCGCATCCGATACCTGGTACCTCACCTAGCACCGCATCCGGTGCTAGTTGAGAGAATAAGGATTGGGTATATATAAGAGTAGCTTCCGATTGTTTCCAAGAGACCATAGATTTCTAAATTCTTCTTATACCTTTATAAGATAGCTAATACAGTGGATATCGGATAATACTATCTTTGCCTTTGCTTATGTTGCAAGGTCAATAGCTTTTTGTCCTGCATGGTATACTAAAGGATATTCTACTTGCAATGCTTCCTTTGCATATCCAAACCCAGCCTTTTCGTTTTTCAGGATATACTAATACATTCCCACATATATGGCGCGAAATGTGAGGCTGAATTCTTTGATGGCATAAATTAGTTTTGAAGTTGGAATAAAAATGTAAATTAAGTATCATAATCATTTTTTAAAGAAGAATAGCAGTTTTTTTATATTCAAATTGAATCAAAGGTAATAAGTTACATTAGCATGATAAGATGTCAATCACAACTAGAATTTAAATGACCACAATAAAGACACTCGAGATTATAGAGTCACTTTTCATATCGTCCACACCAAAGGTGGGCTAACTATCCAAAGATGTCCCAAGCAAAGATACAGCAAACCCAAAAATGTTATCCAAAAAAAGACTCTAAAAAATGACTAAAAATAATCACACAAAAAACAATCAGACTTTCTTAGTAATTTGAAGCTATTTACAGAAAACTAAAAAATGCTTAGCAACAAATATTTGCAACTAAAAAATAACAAAGCTTACCAAAATATGATATGGTAAAAAAGCTTAAAAAAATATGCTATATATAAAATGCGAGGCTAATTTTCTCATACTTTTACTTCTACACAAATATTTATTAATAAAAATCCACATCATAATGTGGTTTTATTTTGTGAACAGAAAATAAAGTGTGGATTATGAGTGAGTAATAAAGATGAAATGACAAGCACAAAGTGAACATTGTTAAAGAATGATTGCTCAATAAACTTAATAGCATTGAACACTATCCAATCAAAAAGCATAACAAAATTCATAAAAATAAAACCAAACCGATCGTAAAATCCATCCGAGTGTTCGATCTAAGCAATTCTCCAAACAAAATTCATAAAATAAAACCAAAACCACCATAAAATCCATCTCAGTCTTCGATCTATGCAATTCTCCTAACAAAATTCATAAAACATAAAAGACCATAAGATCCATCTCTCTTCGATCTAGGCAATTCTCCTAACAAAATTCATAAAAATAAAACCAACCGACCATAAAATCCATCTCAGTCTTCGATCTAAGCTACTCATTTTATAGAACCCAATGGTTTCCCCTAACTGGCAGCAGCTGGTGATGTAAACGTGATTCTCATGGCGGATATAAATTCCACCACTTTGACTAGATCCGGCATGACTTCTTTCACTCCATCGGCCTCACAAAATCGATTCGCCCATGCGCTTAACAACGGCATCTTCTCTTGATCTATTAAAACTGAATTAGTAGCCTTCTCGAGGGCTTTCACAAATGCCAACATACCACCCAGTACGATGTCAACGAAGCCGATCTCATCTCCTCCAAAATAAGAGCTTGTTCCCAGAGCTTCCTCCAAGAAAAGAAAGTTTGCTGCTGAGTCTTCCACCGCTTTCTGTAGCTGTTCTCCCTGGCCCATGAAAACTCCCCGAATGCATGGCACTAGCTGAGGCCACACATAGAGAGCGCGAGCGTGTTAGTTACCAAATACCCAGAACAAAGGGGCAGTTAACACTTTAAAAAACAGAAATGGGAAAGATAGGGGATTATAGAAGCAAGTTCTTACCTTGTCGTCTACAAATGCAGCCCAGAAGCGGGCAATGGCTCCGTCGTATGGATCTTTGGGCATCAGACTTGGCGCCTTAGTGTCCCATGCCTCGTCTATGTATTGCAAAATAATCATGGACTCGCAAACAGGTTTCCCATTGTGGATGAGCACTGGAATCTTCTTGTGAACAGGGTTTGATTGCAGCAGCAACTGGCTCTTATTTTGCAGGTTCTCTTCGATTAACTCGTAATCGAACCCTTTAAGAGCAAGTGCTATGCGGACGCGCAGCACAAAGGGACTGAAACTCGAACCTAGGAGCTTCAGTTGCCCCTTTTCTCCACAAGCCTCCATTGCCATTGCTCTGCTCTGAAAATTCTGGTACTGATCTACCTCTGCTAGGGTTATGAAGCTCTAAGGCCCCTCACTGAAAATAGATCTACCTCTGCTAGGGGTATGAAGCTCTAAGCCCCCTCGGTGCAAATAGATCTACGTCTACTAGGGTTGTGAAGCTCTAAGCCCTCTCGGTACAAATAAATAGGCATCCCCCAGCCACCACCAAGAGTCGGACGGTGGACCACCACTGAGACTTGTCAGGCGATGCCCATCCACAAATAAAACGGTCCAAATAAATGAATGTCGATTTCAACCCCCGATTCCGTACGTGCTTTCCTCACTCGCCACCGGCCCACCGCATATGAGGAAAGCACGTACGCAAAGCATTCAAACGTGACCGGAGACCTTCAAAGGGCCGTTGAACGGCATTCTCTCACGGCAGTGTGAACACTCCGAGTTTCAAACTTCCGACCTTGTGACCATGTACATTGGAAGCCAATGCACGGCATCGTGTGAACACTACTTTTGGAACACGCTATTTGAAAGTCAAGTACGTTAATTGAGAATTCCGAGAATCGGAGCATTGAAGTTTTTATTTATAAATGGGAATTGCGCCCAGAGTTGGAATTTGACTGGGAGTTGCCCGTTTTAGGTCATTTTTCTCGTCAAATATAGGTTAAAATATTTCAAGGCCGTTTTATTGAACGGCCAGAATATTTCATAAACCGGTAATTTGACAGTTTAAGTTTAAACCAAACGTCATTACGATCTTAACACGCTGTTGACGGTTTAATTTTCCACCAAAACGTCATTAAGCCCTTAAACAGGTGGCACCGTGGCAGGGCTGGAGCCTAGAATGGTGACACGGGTACACCATCCACGTGATTCATGAATAATCAGTTTTTATGGGCATCGGACAGTTTCGGACCATCGGTTAATGGCACTGGGCAGAACTTGGAAGTTTCTACTGGATCGAATTTTGCTTGTCACTTCAGTCTCTCTGAACTCAGATCTCACAAAAGCCCGAGGTCAAGTAAGTCAACTTATGTTTTCTCTTTTAAAATGTAGTGTCAGATATTGTGTAATTTCACATGGTCGTACCTTCATACTGTATAATGTGTAATGACGATATGCAGAATTTTTTATTTCAAGAGCTATGTTATCAGGGTTGGTTCTCGGTTTTCTGGTGAGAAAGTTATCTGTAATAATCGAAGCTGTGATCTTGCGAGGTTTTTGACTACCCAAGGGAAAATGCAGTAATGGGTTGAAGTGATATACTGCGTTTTAGTTGATTTAATAGCTCTGCAGTCATGACCAGAGACCATTTATTATCAGCAAAATTCTCCCCTACAATAGTTATTGAAACTGTGTTGTTCTTGACGTTTATGAGTAATCAAGGTGAATGCAGCGATGGGTGTGAGCTATATTGCGAGGATTTTTAGCAAAAGGCTGTGTAATTGCTATTAGGTTTGATATATATATTCATGTGCAAGTGTTTCCACTGTGGCTGCTGCTGATGCTAGGGTTTTATGGGGTCATGGAGTGCCCTATGTGAAATGCAGTAATGGGTTATGGTGATTTTCCAACAGTTGGAAGATTAGGTTCTTGGTTTAAGTATGGGCAATGTCAGGACATCAAGTGTAATGCATTCAAAGTTGGTTTCATGAAGGAAATCGTTGAAATCTAAGTTCCCTAGGAGGTTGAGGCCCCTGCTCTACATGGCATTGGGGCCTGCATGGGAATTGAAATTGTGATTACTGGTCGGGGAATGGGAGTTCTTTGGGCAGAGGGTGATGTTTGTTGATGGCTAAATGAAGAGAAAAAACTGAATGTAGAACTTTTAATGAAAGCAAAACTCAAAAGACAACTGAGAGAAACTTAATCTTGTGGTCAATGTTGGTTATGATGGAAGCGAACATAAGCATCGTGCTTTAAATAATGTTGATGATGTCTATCAGGCAGAAGATGGTGTTTTTAGAAGCAGAGATTTCTTGCATTGTTGCCGATGTTGTTGCAGATTGACAGCCTGCGATATCTTGATGCGGTGCCCATGATCATGTCTGGTCTCAGAAGGAGTTGCATATTCTGGTATGGCAGAACAATGAGGCTCTATTATATGATCAATTTCGTTTGACAGCAGATGTTAGATTTTCAGTAACAGCAGAATGAGGCTACAATCTCTCCATTCGCGGCAGAAAGCTGTTTATCCAGATTTGGGTAGGATATCAATGTGGAAAGCTGGTGTATTGTTGTTGGCTTTCCTGTCTCTTATTGATTGCAGGAGCTGCAGTTGTGGTAGGTTGACTTGTTTCTATTTTACGGCGATATGAACAAGATATTTTCATTCTCCTTTCGATAAAATTGCATAGTTTAGAACATCAAGGCATAGTTGAAATTTGAACATTGCAAGCAATGTCCAAATTTTGACAACAGAGATCTTTTTTGGTCGTAGGTTGTGTTAATTTATTATGAAGTTTTTAAAGCCTAAGCAAACATTGTAGCCCATAGTAAATGCTTATCGTTAAACAATTGCTTTAGATCATATTTGAACACAATTCTCTATTTTTCCTTAGCTGCTCTTTCTAGAACATGGTTGTTAACAGTATTTGTGTGCTTGCGATTTGCTTTAAGACCATTTTTTATTATGTCTTCTTGTGATAGTGTATACACATTAAGATTGTTGCTATTCTGAGCACTTATCTCGCTTATTCATCATAATCTGGATATTTTCTTATGCAGGTTTATGAAGTGAAAGTTGAAGTAATGCACATAATTTATTTTTCAAATTATAGAATATAAAGTGGTCTAAGAGCAAAGGATATAGTGAGTAAGCAGGAGAGATGAGGATAGTTTCTTGCCTCTTTGTAACCCTTTCAACTCTTACCTTAACCGTAAGAGGGTTTCAACAGTGGGCAGGGTTTGTCATACTGGTAGCTAGGAAAATTGAGGAGGTGGTTGTGGATGGGCTGAGAGATGAGCCATGTCTCCTTTGGCTCATTGCAAATATCTAGTTTTGGGTGGTGTCACATTTCTATATCAAGTATGTCAAGAGAATTTGTAGGCTTCTTTGTGGAGGTGAACATCAATGTATGGACAAGCAAAAGATGGTTGCAGGTTACAATTGTCAAGGACGAGGGTTTGAGAAATGATAAGACACAGTTTCATCGGCAATCTTTGCTCTGACAAGTTCTTTTACAATTGTTTTTTTGAGGGTGTCCGAATGGCAACACAGTGCTGTTTTTTTAAACAAGTTTCCTCTTATCGCAACTGGGGCTAACTTGACAAGATTTAGCATTCTGAGGGATCCAACAACACAATTCAATCTGGTTGCTCTTCTGCTAAGAAACCATGAGTGGGGTGTATCTATTCTACCAAGGTCACCCAGGACTTGCACCTGGCCCTAACTGTTGTTGTGTGTGCTTGTATACATCCACGAGTGTGAGCATAAGCACCAGCATTGGTAGGACTTGAACCCTTATGGGATCTACATTAGCTACATGCTTTCATCAACCATGCATGCTGCACTTGACAATACATTGCTTTTTTTATTTTGTTGATTTTGTAATAATCTTGCTAGCAAGTTAGCAACATGGTGTGATCCTATTTGAAGGCCAAATGAACCATTGAAGGCACACAGTTGGACTGAGTTTTCTACTATTTTCCATTTGTTTAAAACTTTAACCCTCCAAGGGTTTATTCTACAGTACGTCTGAGCAACATTCAGATGGAGCTTTCATATGAATTCGCTCTGGATTAGTGGCTCTAGCCTTTACTCACCCATATTTTGTTAAGGGTTTCTTAGGATTGCCAATTTAGCTTTTACCTTTTTGTATAGGTTCATTGTGCTCCATTGCATGCCAACTTGAGATATTGTGAAGGGAAGATTATTGTGTTTTGTTTGAGTCTTTGGTTATCCCTAAGTTGTCTATTAAGGTTTTTTGTTTGTTTGTTTTGTTTAAATTTTTAGTTTTTAATTTTTAATTTTATGGTTCTCATAGAGACCCCACCATCATTGCCATTCCAGATCCCATACTAACAGTGAAACAAGGCCACCCGGGGCTCGGGTGGGCGGCATCGTCCAGATTATTTTCCAGCTCCTCTTCTAGACCTCTATCAAGAGTTTCAACTTTCCTCCATTTGGCCTTGGGTGCTAGGCGAATGAGTGCTAGCAGATCCTGATATGTGTTAATTATTTGTACTCTAGATTTACTCTGAGTCCATTTCTCTTGAATCTGTTTTCTGTTATCAGTGCCCAGTTTGTTTTAATTTTGAGCAATGCTTTACCTTATTTTACTTTTTACATCTTGATTTGCTTAGGAGCTATTTTCCTTGCTCCCACTATGTATTGGCGCTATTGTACTCAGTAGTCCCATTGACACTTTTCTTGTTAATTTTTGGATGTAATAAAATGATCTTATCTAATCTTATCTATTTGTAGCAAGTTTTAGGTTTGTAATATGTTATTTTCACGTTGAGTTTTGGATTTTTATTTGTCTTTTACCCTGGATTTTGTCATGTGGCAACTGCCTATTTATGGCTCAATTGTTTCTAATATGCTTTGTATGATAAATAGGAGCACATTTTAAAAAAATGTGGAATATGTATTTTTTACTTGTTGAGGTCTTGTATGTCTGTAATGATTAGGTCAATAGTTTGACTAGAGGTAATGGGGTTCCTTTGCATAAATTTGAGGAACCCAAAATTAGGGATAAAATTTATCTTTGTTTGCATCGCTAAAATAAACTATTTTAATGGTACAAATTTATATAATAGAAGATCAACAATTTTGGATAATTGTCTACTTTTCTATTTATGACTCAAATTAAAAATGTTTCTTAGCTCCCAAGGAATAGTGACCTTATAGTCCTCAAGCCATTTCCATAAAGATTAGCATTTCGCTCAATTCCTCCCAAGGGTAAAAGCGTTGGTCCTCGGTGTTTACACAAGTGATGAAATTCTCTACATTCGCTAATGGAAGTCTTTGCCAAATGTTGATTATTAGAGTTAAAATGTCAAAACACAAGCTTGGTGATGAAGGATCAAAGGACAATAGTTCTTGAATGACAAGAAGGCAACAAACTCATGATGAGAGATAAAGAGAGGCTAAATCTTTGTTTGTCGAGGTTGCATCTAGTTGACTTGGAAGGTGACCATGCTTGTGATCTGAGGGAAATGAATATTTAAAGACTTCCTTGCCTTATTAGCCTTCCTTTGTAAATACTTTCATCTTGATCAAGGTACTTAGCAAGATAAAGAAACAAAACTCCTATGCGAGCTAATAGAGATGATTGGAATTCTCTTGAGATTTGAAATTTATTAAAATTTTGACAAGTTGCTATAATTCACACTAGACTTCTTATTTCCTGCTTTCTTTTTGTTGAATTTTATTTCTTAATTATGCATAACAATCACTTTTTTTGAATAAAATGCTTCCTATCTATAAATATTTATATGGTACATCACTATTTATAATATAAATAAGCTTATAATGCAAGAGTCGTTACCTAACTTAGCCACACATATGCTAATTTGGCTCATTGATTACTAAGAATGCATTAATAAATATCAAAATGACACCATTATGTCTGCACTCTTTGTAGAATAAGTAAAATAAAAATTAATTACCAAAATAACAGGCTCACTACTCAAAGGAATGGTCCATAGAAAAAATCAGGGGGGAAACAAAGTTTGTATGCATAACTAAAAAAGCTTGTAGCTTGGTGATCGCCCAGTTACCTGCTAGTGGTGGGCCTTGATTGTGGCTATTAAATCCACCATAGCCATCAATCATTGGTACATTGGTAGTGGGGTTGTTGTTGCCTTCAATTGTTTTCTCACATTACCTTGAAATTGATACAACAAGGTGGATAGTGGGATGCTTATCTCATTAGGGCCCTAACAAATATGGTTATGTTCCTGTTGATTTGTCTTAACCCTTAAAGGAAGAATGGTTTTCCATTTGTGCCTTCATGTTTTCTTAGTTAAGTTGTCTTCAAGTGGGATTCGACTAGCAGTACACCAAATATTGCTCCAGTGCTTGATTTAGTTGTGCAAGTGGTCATGGTCCGTGGAAATCTTCTTAGAATGGTTTTTGGTTTGTGAGCATAATTGATATAGATAAAAAAACAATTAATATTGATATTAATAGCTGTGTTTCCACTCAAACCAACACCTTCAGTGTGCAAAGTCGTCACTAGGGTCAAGCTCAACTGGAACTTGGAAGAGTCACCACTGTCACCTTAGTAATTACTTCCCTCGCTTTTAATGTAGAATAGGTTTATCTAATTAATTGTTTCAGATCTGAATGAAAGATGCAACAATCAAATGGATTGGAGACTTCAGAAAGTAACTTTATATAAGCAAATTAACCTCAATTTTCAGATTTGGAAAGCTTATATTAGGCTGCAATGAACTTTTTTACATAAATCTTTTATGGACCAACAAGCTTAGTTTGTTACAGTAGAAAATTTAACCCTGGTTTAGATGTAGAAACAAAGTGGATCTAGGGCTAAGCTTAGTATAGATCTGAGCTATAAATAACACTTATAAATTTGGAAATTCCGTTCAGATAAATCAATCTGTCCTAGGAGGGATTATCTTTGTTTTAATTTTTAAAGGTAGATTTGACATTCCCCACAGTAAATTTTCAGTGTGTAATTTCCATTGTTATCTCTTACATGCAATGAATGTGGATCTTTATTATGTGACGATTGGAAACTTGCTAATAGACAACCGAGGTGATTGACGGTGATAAATGTGACCATAATCATGGATATGCTTCCTATCGTCGTCCTGATTGCAGACCTGGCCATCGATTTCCCATGTTGAAAGATAACCAACTGCTGCACACAATTCATAGTTTGTTTTTAAAGCTTGTAGAAGGTTGTGCTCAGGTCTAGCAGAGTGGGATTAAGTTTTGTACCTTAGTCTTGGTTAGTTGTGGAAGATGCGACCAGAGTTGGAATTTGACGGGCATTTGCCCGTTTTTGGTCATTTTTCCCATCAAATACAGTCCCAAATTAGAGTTAGTATTGAAGTATTGAGTTATTTTAATAAATTTTACAGAGCTCCTACAAACAAAAGTTCAAGATTGATTCATGATCCCAAGTGCACTTCTAGGTTTCCTTATGGGTATTTCGATGATGCATCAAAAGATATTCTTTGTGGTTAAGGCATGGTCATCAAGATGGATTCATACCATTATTTTCTATTAAGGACGAGTTATGGGTATGGGAGCAATAGTTGAGCCAAACTAATAGCTCTATAGGGCCTTCAAAATTTTTCTATTCTCATAAACATTCTGGAAATCCATGTGTTTGGGGATTCAAAAGTGATAGTGGACCGGGCCAATGGTATTTCTACACTACAGGTATCCTTATTAGATCATTGGTTCGGCAGGACAATGCAACTTATGGACAAGTTCATCTCTTGTTTTTATCAAGCATGTATTTCAGGAGCTTAGTGTTTTGGTGGATGAACTTTCAAAGAAAGTCGTGGGTGATATTGAAGGTCCTCTTTAACCTTGATCCCTCGAATGAATTTGATGATGATGATGTTATTATCGCAGCTTATCTATACCTGCCAATGCACTAAAACGTTATTACTGACAGGGACATATTTAAGTAAAACTTTATTACTGACAAGTACATATTTAAGTAAAACGTTATTACTTACAGGTACATATTTAAATAAAATGTTTAGTGAAGAGTGATGTGAAACCCAAAAACGTCAAAATGTTTTTGTTTGACAGGTAATATTCTAGTGAAATTCCAACAATGATTGCGCCAACATACTAAATGAGTATTGTTGTGCCTTAATAGAACAAATTTAGGTAAGGGATGATGATTTAACGGGGATTCATTTTTAATTAAGCCTATGACTCCACCCTTAATTTCAGGAAATGGAATATTAATGTGACATTTTTTGAAAAAAAAAATTAATTAATTTAGTTTTTTTATGGTTTTTTTAAAGTTTAAAATATAGTTAAAATTGTAAATATAAGTTTTTTAGATTTTATAAATAAGTTAAATTTATTTATATTTTTAAAAAACAACTTAAATCACAAATATTATAATCTAACCTAATATTATATATATTGTAATAATAGCTTACATAAATCCAAAATTATTTAACTAACCTCAATACAAATACTTAAATCATCTAACTACTCAATATAAATTCTTCTCGATATGGTCAAAGTGAAAATAACTCGGGGGCATAAATGAACATTTTTTTCTTTCAAAATGTTAATGACATCATCCCATCACTTGTTGACAAGTCAAATATGATAAGTTTTGTTATCATCTTCTTTGAAAAAAGTTCCATGCTTAATAAATAACTATTTATAAGCTATGTATACTTTTATATGTTCTTAATATTTTATAATTATCATTTTACCATCTTAATTCATGATCATCATTTTAGTTAAAGGAATATTAAATATTATATTTTTTAAACATATTTTCTTAAAAGCTTAAAAAAATAACTATTTAATTATAAATTTATGTACACGTTTATCTCTTCTTAATATTTAATAATTGTCATTTTACCCTTCTTAAGAAGGCGTTTACTATTATAATTTTTATTGATGGTTCCGGTTTTTTGGGGTTTCTCGGTGTTGATTGTAGGCACTAGACAGACATTGGGTCAACCCTTGTGATCCCACGAGGGTCTAGTACCAACCATACTTCAAAGTGGGAATGTTTATTTTTTATCATTTTTCTATTCAGTTTCGAGCAATTGAATTTTTAGGGTTTGTTAGCTTCGGTTTTTTTTTGGGTACTATCATTGTTTCCTGTCGGTGCCTCTTTGTGGGTCTTGGTTGTTGGGTTTTGGCCATTTTCTGGCAGGTTTTCTCTGTTTAGGGTTTGGGTTTCTGTCGGAGTTTTGTTTACCGGACCTTGCCACTTTTTGGTAGGATTACCCTTTTCGAGTTGGGACTTCTGTCGGAGTTTGTTTCCTGGACCTTTCAGTGACACACTCCTAGTGATGCCTCTAGATAGTGGGCATTCAAGGTCAGGAGGTTGGCGTATGACTTTTCCTGAGAGGGAAGGGTTTGCAATGGCCCAGGATTTTCGTCATTGACGTATGGTCAAGGTCTATAAAGCTCTGGAGTGCAGAAAGCAATTTGTCCTGCGACGAGATGTGGGTATGGAGAAGGTCGAAGCTCTTTATAAGAGGGCCTTGGTTGGTAGACTAGAGTATGCAAAGTTGGATAAAGAGGGTTTGGGGCTATGGATTAACCAACACGGGAAGCTAGTGTTGAATTACTCCTCGATGGTGAGCATGTTGGCGAATGGCTGAATGGTGTCCACATTTTTGGAACCCTTGAATGATGTTAAGATGTTGGAAAGCAGCTGGTTGATGAGGGAAGGCTCTATAGTCCTGAATTTTTGGCACCCAGATTTCGATCCTTTGAGGGAAAGGGTCATCAAGAGGCATCACTAGGTTTTATTTCCATCCTTTCCATTACCTATATGGAGTAGGGTGGCTCTTACGAACTTGGCTGACACCTTCGAACGTTTTGTGGTGTTGGATGAACAGGGGTTTCATGCCTAGGAGAAATAGATGGCCAATGTTTTAGTGGAACTAGATGTTACCAGGGGGATTTCGATGGAGATTGAAGTCCAATGTGAGGGGGGAATTTTTTTTGCAGCGATTGGACTATCTGAGAATCCCCTTTCATTTTCATTTCTGTCGACAGTGTATGAACCACATCAAGAAGCAATATCCTCTTACGATGCAGGGTAAAGGTTTTGCAGTGTCATTTTTATATCTTGAATGCTTGTCAATGGTGGTTGTTGATGATCCTATTGTTGATGACGTTGGGAAATAATTCCTCAACCTAATATCTATGCATGAAATAGGTATGCTCACCTTTGAATCTCCCACAACCTATGAGGGTTTAGACAAGGGTGAATTGTTCTTTATTAATGCAATGGAGAAAGGTACCATTTGTTTCGTGCCCACTTTGGGGGGTGGTTTTGATAATTCCGTAGGAAGGGGTGCACCTTTGTCTGCGGAAAGGCATGTTTCTCAGTATTCGGAGTGCTGTGAACCTTCCTTAGTTTTCAGGGTTCCCTCTATTGGCCTGTGTACTGATTCTGGTGTTGTTTTTGGGTGTTGAGATTTAACTGGTGTTGTAGATTTGTCTTTGGATTCCACCATTGGGGAGGGGGGGTCGTCAGTTCACTCGATCTTTACAGAGGAGGATTTTCCTCCTCTGGTTACTGAGGTAGTGGGGTATTCACTCACCATCGAAGAATCAGCAGCTACACCTTCTATCCCTCTCATTCTTTATTCTTTTAGAGACCCTGGTCTGAAGGAAACATTGCCCATTTTATTGGATTGAACCCCTATTTCACCTTCTGTTTTACTACTGGCCTTCATTCAGCACCGGAATGTCACGATTCGCAGAGCAAAAAAGAACAGGAATCCCCCAAACTCTCAATCGGCTTTGGGCAATGGCTATACCACTATGTCAACTAGACTTAAGGAGACTGCTAGGGTTGGGCCTTCAACAAACCATACGTCATCTTTCGAGGAACATAGAGCGGTGCATCCCTCAGACTTGGTTACCTGATGTGCATTCTGTATTTCAACATTAGGAGTTTCAGAGGGCCTCCCAAAATTAAATCCTTCTGTCTAATAATGGATGAGGTCGAACAAGATTTAATTTTTTCCAGGAAACCATGTGTAGTAGTGATTCTTCCATGTTATCCTTTGCCAAGATTAGAAAAGATTGGGAATTATGTGCTACGAACTTTATTGATATTTTGGGTGGTATCCTCTCGGCTTGGAGTCCATGTGTAGTTCAACATAAGGTGGAGCTTACCATGGCGGGTATTTTGTTGCAGGCTGTGTTCAAGGGTTCATTGAGTATTTTTTCTTTGTTAAATTTTTATGTAGCTTATCTTAATCGAGAATTGTTTTGGTCATTGATGGAGTAAGGGGGTATTTTCAATAACCCTAATCTTGTCATTACAGGTGACCTTAAATTTAACGCTTTTCGATGCGTAAGTGTGGGGGACAAAGACACGTGTATACCTTTTATTTGGTTTTTTCTCCCAGTTGTTTATCATAGTGGGGTTGGTGGATTTGGCACTAGCAAATTTTGTCCCTACTTGGAACAATGGATGGGATGGGCTGGATGGCATCACTAAGCGTCTCGATATGTTTCTTGTGGAAGACTTGGTGGTGGATATTTTGGATTGGTTTAGAGCTTGGTCGATTACTTCTATAATCTCTGATCACTTTCCCATATGTTGCGAGTGGGAGGATTGGGGTGGAAGGCCATCATATCCGTTCAAGTTTAATCACTCTTGGGTGGTGATGGAGGAATTATGTTTATTGATTAAAAAGGATTGGAGAGGTTTTCGATTGCTACAGTATTTTGATCCAATGTATCATTTGATGCTCAAATTGAAAAATCTTAAACATGTGGTGACAATTTGGGAGAATGGAAAGAAGCGTAGTCATGATTTTGATTTGCTTCAGATTGACAATGATATTCAGTAGATTCTTCAGAAATCACCTGGTGGAATTTTTACATCAAAAGAATCTAGACTCCTATCATCCTTAAAGGTGCATAGAGATGAAATATTAGACATTGAGGTACAGTCTTGGAGATTAAAGAGCATAACAGTTTGGATCCAAAAAGTGGACGCAAACATAATTTTTTATATAACTTTGCGTCTTCTAGGTGTAATGGAAACATGATTTGGGATATTATTGATTGGGACGAGGTGGCTCATATGGGCCATAATCAACTTACGAATTTAGTGGTTAAGAATTTTTCAAACCACTTGAAAGAGGATTGAAGCACTAGGATTGGGGATCAACTTCAGGTATTGCAACACTATCCTACCTTTTTCAACAGTGATGATGCAGCAAGGGTTGATGATCCTGATACTTTAGAGGCGGCCGAAGATGTGCTCAAGGGGTTTGGAAATGACAAAAGTCACGGTATATATGGTTGGATGATTGAGTTCTTTCTCACCTTTTTTGAGCTGGTTCAAAATGTGGAACAATTGAGAACTAAAGGATATGTTTATAGAGCCATGAATGCTACTTTCATCACTCTCATTCCCAAATGTGAAAAAAAAATGATATATTTTTCTGATTTTAGGCCCATCTCTCTTTATAACTTGGTGTATAAGTTGATCTCCAATATTATAGAAAATAAAATGAAACCGTCTTTGGTAGAGGTTGTCTCTAAAGAACAATTTGGATTTCTTGGAAATCTCCAAATACTTGAAGTAGTAGGTATAACTCACGAAGTCCTTCATACTATTAAGGTTAGGAATTTGGATGCAATGGTGTTGAAAATGGACCTTATCTAGGATTATGATACGGTCAATTGATTCTTTCTAAGACTTTTATTGTTACAGGTAGGATTGAATTTGGCTACTGTTAATTGGACCATGGCCTGTGTAACTTTGGAACTCTTTGCGATGCTCATCAATGGAGACTCGACTGAGATTTTTAGTGCATCTCATGGTATTAGATAGGTTTGTCCTTTTTCACTGCTTCTATTCTTGTTGGTCATTGAGGGGTTGAGCCTATTGATAGATGATATGAAGAAGAAAGGTAGTCTTGTGGGGATCAAGTACTCCTTTGGGCTTGTCATAACACACCTTTTATTTGTTGATGATGTTGTGTTATTTGGAATGGGAATGCTGGGTGAGTGGAAGGTTTTATACTGTCTTATTTGTTTATTTTGTTCAGCCTTTGGTATGAGAGTTAGTTTGTTCAAGTCCTCGTTTCTTCATCATGGTATTAGGGATTTTGTACTCTAAAGGATTGGTAATCTACTGGTGGTTTGAGTCTGATAGAGATTGTGTTCAGATACTTGGTCTATTGGCTTAAACCAATGGGATATTGTGTGAAGGATTGTCGATGGAACATCTGGAAATTTGAAGCTAAGATCAACAATTGGCCTTATAGATTTTTATCCATTGGGGTCACCTTATTCTTCTCTGATCTGTTCTCTATGGAATTCTGGTATTGTGGTTCTCCTTGGAAAAGTTACCTTGATCGATTATCATATCTCTTAGGCATAATATTTTAACTTTATATGGAGTGGTTCGACCATTAGGAGTGACATGCACATGGAAAGGTGGTAAGATGTAGCATGACCATATGAATTTGGGGGTTGGGATGTTAAAAATATCAAATGGTTCAATATCTCTCTTTGACTTAAAATTTTATGGAAGGTGTTCATTGAATTTTCACTGATGCCAACATAGGACTTGTAGTGGACCCACAAACAGTCATTGATGCCACCAAGTACCCTCACATCAAATGCTTTGGAGCCCTTATAGAGATGGGTTATGCCTATAAGCACCATGTATCCAATTGACAAGGTCCTTGTACCCACAAGGTTGGATCTTAGGTCCAACACAGTGTTAATAATGTTGAAGACCTTGCTTATGATGTTGAAGACCCTGGAGATTGTGTTGAATTCCTTGATGGGTTGAAGGAGCATTAATGACCCATTCTGTGGTCATTTATACTTTGATGGGATCATGGTGCCCTAGGAGAAGGCTTGGAAACCCTGCATGAGGTGGCATGACGCATATTGACCCTTGGAGGTCCTCTTTTCTGGTTGAGGTGGTTGAATAAGTCCATGAATCTTCTTGTCATGGTAAATAATCCTTTGGAGCACCAAATGGGCCAGATGACCCATTCTGTAGTTATTTATGGTTTTCCTAGTGTAACGGTCATTGTACCCTTGAAGGAATGGTGAAGATGGTGTTTTTCATGTGTGTGGAGTCTTTTATTTGAAAGAATGCAAAGATGAAGCCCTTACTCCTAATGTGTTCTTGGCTTGTGAGCCTTTGGATGTGCCAATCATCATGATTCCCTTTCATGTGATAACTTGGGTATTGGAATCCAAACACATGGTGGAATGTCGAACTTTGGCATATGGTTGCTTGATGTACATGATATGGAGACCTTAAGCATTAAATCCCTCCAACATGATGATGTGGAATCTTCTCAACACTTAAAACCATTGGCTAAGACCTTGAAACCCTCAAATCACTTAATGACCACATAAGTATTCGGTAGCTTAATTCAAGCTCATTCGACATGGTTATGATGAAGAGAAACCCTTGCAACCATAAATTGAAAACCTTACTTGATGAATACGTTGAGGCCGTTGTTAATGAGAACCTATTAAACATGTGACATGGAAGCCCTTCCATCCCATATCATTATGCACAATCGGCTGAGCTTGCCTGCACTGTTTTGGACTAAGGCAAGTTGACTGAGGAAATTCGGTGGTGACCAACAACAACAGTTTCTTGAAACCTTTTATTTCTTTTGGAGGTTTTTTTTAGATCTGAATTTCAGTGGGCTAAGGAAGAACTTGTGATAGCAGTAGTCTAGGGAGGAACAACCCCAAATTCTTTTTTGGGTTTATGACAGTCTGAATTTTGGACTTGCTTGGGGTTAAAACATAGTCCAAGAGAGTCATGAATTGGATGTTATCTACGATAAAATAACATACCCTTTATTCATACTTGAACAATGCAAGTTACTGATAGTGATTTTTGGGTGAAGAAAAATAGTTTGAATTTGCATCAACAAATATCTGAGGTTTTTATGCATCTGAAGGTTGGCATGACATGAAAACAGTCTCTAGTTTTTAACATCATCCACAGTATAGAACCAAGTCCTTCACAGTTGATATCTTCTAAGTCTTTTCTCTCAGTCCCAAGCCCTAGTTCAAGTCTACAACAATCTGAACTAGTTCCTTAGTATATTAGTGTTGAGGTCTTCCTCAAAGTCTGAGGTTGGTTTTGGGTGTAGTTTTCTATAGAAAACATACACAGACATACACTGTTAAGGTAAGATCACTCTATAATTTATGGCATGATGCATACTTGATGAAACTACAATATGATGTGATGATACACACTATGATGTGATGATACACACTATGATGTGATGGTTAGTGCTGCTAGATTTGAGCCTCTTCACAATGTTATCTTCAGGATTGAATAGTCTGAATTTGAGGCCTTCTATAGACACACACACACACAATCCAAGTGTGATTTTTGACATGCAAAATAAGGGTAAGATAATTTTACTCTATTATGACGATGTTGATACTCTGATGATGAGGAATACCTATTAACAATTGATGATTATGTCGGTACTCATGATGATGAGGCATACCTATTCATAGTGTGTCAAAACCCCAAATTTTCACAAAAAAATAAAATTTTGAGATAACATAAAATGTTGAAAGATGTGGTTTACTAATAGTTAAAGGTTAGCAATAAAGGAAATAGTTAAAATATTAGTATTACATAATCTCAATTATGTTAACTCAACAGTTTCCTTTTTGTAACAAGATTAAGTTTAACTAAGCATTGTTTTTATTTCAGTTTACTGATGAGTTTTCTTTATTACAAGTAGGTGGAACCTGACTTTGAAATCCTAGGCTTACTTAGCATTTATGCTAACGCAGAAATATTACTTGTTCTTATAGGTTACAGGTATGAATGATTGAGTAACGTTTTTAATTTCATAAAGTATCCAACAGTATTTCGATCTGCAATTAATAAGCTTAGTAAATAAGCTGCTATATTTCAAACGAACTTCCGTGAGGTAAAAACAGTTTGTTTTCTTCAGTTGTTCTTGTAACCGAAGTTTAGAGGATTGAGTTCCTTTCTTTAATGTACGTAGCAACAGTAAAATCCTTTTTGTGGCTCTAAACTTGCAATCTTAGCTGCTTGATAACTTCTACTTTAATAAGTATTACTTGCAATGTTATACTGTTGTACTTTGGGTTATTATACATTATCATACCACTCATTGAGTATCAAGCTGCTCGATATTTATCTTCTGTAGGGAAGTAACAGCCTGTAAACTTCTTGATAACATAAGTTTCATTAGTGTAAAAACAATAATGTCTTTTCACATGAAAATAATGTTTGCCTATACTTCTTAAATCTACGTCAATCCTTTTGGTTCTATTGATTCTAGACTCGAGTAGGATCATTCCATTGCAACTCTTATTATTTCTATAATACTTTTCTTGTATTAAGTTACTGTCTACAAACAATTTCTAAGGTTGATGTTTTCTATAAAGGTCAACCTTCTATCTCGTGCTAAACACCAGTATTTTTGTATAAGCATAAAACCATTCAAAACATAGACATGATAAATTATTGGTAAATGTCAAGTTGAGAAACATTCCAAGTCTATTAAAGTCTAATAAATCTGAACTATGTAAAATAATTCACAAAGTATTCTATTACTATGCTTGTCAACTTTATAATTTACTACCATTGATTCGTTGGTTTTTATAGGGTTAAAGATCATACATAAACTATTTTGTTATAGACATAGAAGTCTAATACAAGGTTAATCTTGTAAAGAGTTCATGACTCTACTCTTTACTACGCTATGTAACTTTTATAAACTATCACAACTTGAATTATTGTTTTTAAAAGAGTGTAACTATGCATAGCACACAATGTATTTGAATATAGACACTATAGTTATTCGGTGGTATTAAACCACTCAATTTGGACTTTTTATATGATAAAGGATCACTATACTTTACTAGAATTAACGTTGATAAACATGGTTAATAAAAATATCATATAGAAATATTGACATTAATATATACTTTGATGAATTACATCTATCCCAAGCTGAACGGTTAAAGGATAAAATCTTTTGTTATAAATATACCCCAACATTGTTTTACAAGTATAAACATCTATCATCGTTTTCCAAAGTTTTAAGCAAGGATTTCGGGGTTATACGAGACTATATGATTACCAATATTATGTTAGGTCAACGTTCCGAAACTCATTGTTTTGCTCAACACCAATAGCTGCTGTTAATGTACTCCTACGGCATCGTTGTAGGGTTTGAAGCTTCGTGTTCTAGCTTTGTTGTTGGTGACATACTAATTAATAAACGGTTTACTTCCTTTAATAGGTATATATTAGTTCTGTATTTCGAAGGCATTATTTATCTTAATTTTATGATTACAGTATTCTTTTTTATTTAGAAAAGTAATTTCAAAACTAAGTACCATGCTATGCACTTGCAGTGCTTGTAAATTCTCCTTGCAAACAATGTAGGTTGCATCGTGAGCCCCCGTCGTCTCTGTCACCTGCGAGTATGAGGGTTTGGCTTCTTGTTACGCTGGTTGCGGTGCTATTGTTCCTTCGTGGCTCCATAACCTTTACTTCCAGGTGATGTAACATTTTAGAGTTTAATACTAAACTTTGTTTATAGTTTTCAATTTTATAAACAAGTTTTTAATTACCCCTTCATTTCCACTTTCGCAGGGATAGTTTGCCATAACATAAAAGGCAGAAAACACCTCTCAAAGGGACCGACATTCAGGCTACATGTAAGCCTCAGTTACAAAAATGGTTCTCCCTGCTTGTTCAGACATTAGGGGAAACTTTGCAATTGGACGGAGTTACGGCAATGGCTTTTCCAGTCTTTGGTTGTTGTTCTTCGGTTTATTAGTTTTGTTATTTTGATTTTTAAACCCTTGCTTTGAGCAGGGTGACTCCGGCTCAATGCCGTGACTTGTAATGCTCTCTTCTTGTATAGAAGAAAGGATTTACATTCTTGTAAACGTTAATATAAATTTTGTTAGTGTTCGTTTAATGAAACCCTATGTCACGACATGGGTGCCCAGCTCAGAGCTGGTTTTTGTACTCTGTTTAAGTTTAAGCCTTTCGGCTTGTTAAGCAATACATAGTCTTCTTTAAACAAAGGATTTTCCTTTGAGTTTTGACTTGGTTTATCTTAAAGTTATTTATGTGGCTCTATGTGCTTAGATTTATTACTCTATTCGATTGTGAAATAAATATATAGTGTTTATTAAATATTTTGCATAAAGAATATTGTTAAAGGCTTGAAGACCGTTATTCAGTCATATTATAATATAATTATCTTACTTAAAGGCTCAGAAATTTCAAGCTAGGGTTTCCTAAATAAAACCCTTGTTGTTGAATAATTCTTTTAATTTATTTAAAAGGGTTCTTTTCTTGTAAAAGAAATATTGTTTTAAATTAAAATGATTATCTATATATCTCTTTTTATTATAAAGACTGTAACCAGTCTACAATAGTGCAAATGTTCAATGATAATGTTTCAAATAGTAGGATTTTAACTTAATTGTTTTTCTTTTATTAAAACAAAGAAAATAATAAAGAGATTCGACCTTGTACTTGCTCTTCTCGTTTACACCTGTTAACAATTCCAGTTCAGCTTTTACATAGATATGTAATGTTAAAATTAATAATAATCCTACTCTTATTGTTTTACTAAAATGTTAACAAGGATTATATTAGAGTTATTCGTAAGCATCAATTTAGTAACTAGTTTGTTCTTGATAAATAAATAATATTTTTCATAAAACCCTTCTTATTTATAATAACTTATTGTCTAGGTTTGATTAAGAGTATAAATAAATAAACTAAGTATTTATAGTTTCTTTCTCGATACCATAATTATTTTTCATATCATTTTCCTGAGTTAATAGTATATGTTAGTCTTAGACTATTATGATTACTAAATAAACTATATACTTATTAATTTATACCTTTGTTTGAACTGAAAGTAAACAAATAGTTTAGTTGTATTTCTTCTACTGCATAAGCAACAGGTTAATAAGTAAAATACAAAGAAAATATATATGTAACCTAACACAGTTTACCATCCTACATGTTTTAAATTCAATCAGAAAACAATGTATTGTGTGTAAGCATAACCTATTTTCTATTAGGTTATTTATTTACAAAAAGATCCTTCTACCTGTGCTGAGTTATTGCCATTTCTTTTCCAGTGTACTTACATACATAAACATGTTAACAATAAACATATATGAACAGGTTATTGTTCTTTTCTGATAATAATCTACATATAGAAATAAGTTAATCTGATATTATGAAATGCATAATGCATCTATTCATTTCATATGCTTATCATGTCCTTCATCTATTTTAAATACATTGCCTATGCTGGAGTACGGTCTGGTCCTTCCAGATGTGGAAAAACATAGGTTAGGATTATTTTTCATCTATCTCAGATTCATTCTTTCAATAAACTAAAATATTACTAACTCTAACAGTTCACAACTAAACATTTAACAATCATTAGTTAATCGGACTCGCATTTAACCATCTAACAAAATAAAACAAAAAGACTGTAGAACCTGATTAAGATGGAAAAAAATAGTGTTAGGAGGCCGTTCCTCCCTACCAACTCCTGGAGAGCGCTCAAACAACGTCTCCTCAGGACCCCCGAGCCTTTTCCTGGTCTCCTTGGCTGAGAACTGGTGGAGCAAGCAAGCAATAAACTAGTCCAATGACTCCATAATGATTCTGCACACAACAGTAAGATCCTTCAGCTGAAAAACTGCACTAGATCACTCAGCAGTTTAACCCCTCAAACTCTTTCCACAAATTCCCTTGCCATCGAATTCTCTGAAGTTCATTCACCTGAATGATCACTTCCCTAGAAAATGAGTAGGCTTAGCTCTCTTCAATGGGCATTTTTATAAGATTGCCTAGGTATTTTGGGTCAGTTTGTCATTAATTGAGCCACCTGCTCTGATCCCACTTTCTTGGGGGATCATGACCCCAAATGTAGGGAAGTTGCCACCTACAATAGTTGGAAGTGTTTGAGGATGCTGCCACATGTCTGTTTTCTCTCCACCTAGTCTCCTCCACCAGTTTGACCAGTAAACACTTTTTTAACAGCTCTCCTAAGTTGTTGTCTCCACTTTTCTTTATTTATAATTAAAATATTCAGAAATACATTCAACATCCTTGACTCTGCTTAGTCATCAATTACAACTTAGCATAAAATTTAACATAATGTCTTTAAATAAAATCAGATAAGATAATATTATTTTTGCAAAATTGGAGCATGTGACATACACACCCCCTTAGGGCATAACATCGTCCTCGATGTTATTTATTCTTCATCCTCAAAATTCCCCTCAAACAGAATTGGATATGCATCTCGCATATTAATTTCTAATTCCCATGTGGCTTCTACTGGACTAAGGTGCTTCCATTGCACCTCCACCTGTCCAATGGTGCGGTTCCGAAGTGTGATCTCCCTCCGCTTGAGAATACAGTCTTTTTGCACCAGAAAATCTCCTTCTAGTTCCACTTGTACATCATTCCAGTTGACAACATGAGTAGCATCATGAACATATTTTTTTAATACAAAAATGTGAAAAACATTATGTACTCTTAAATTTGGTGGTAATGCTAATTGATAAGCTACTTGTCCAATCCTGGACAGAATTTGAAATAGACCACAGTAACAAGGTGCTAGTTTTGCACAACTCCCCAGTCTCAGAGAGCTCTTTTTGGGCCTTACCTTGATGAACACATGTTCACCTACCTGAAACTCCTTTGGAGTTCTTTTTAAGTCTACTTGACTTTTCTGCCGATCCTGTGCAACCTTCAGATTACCTTGCACCTGTTTTACAATGTCTTCCATTTCTTTTAACAGTTCAGGACCCAATACCAATCTATCCACCGAATTACTCCAAGAGATAGGAGTATTACATTTTCGTCCATACAAAATTTCGAAATGACTAAATCTAGTTGATGTCTAATAATTATTATTATAAGCAAATTCTACCAGATGCAAATAATCCTCCCATTTACCTGGTTGATCTTTCACATACATTCTTAATAAATCTTCCAGTACTTGGTTTACTCTTTCAGTTTGTCCATCTGTTTGAGGATGGAAAGAAATACTAAAATTTAATGTAGTGTTTAACCCTTTAAACAAAGACTTCCAAAATTTTCTTGTAAATTTAGGATCTCTATCTGAGATTATTACTTTCAGTATTCCATGCAATCGAAAAATCGATTTTAGAAAAATATCAGCTATGTTTGCAGTTTTATAAGTAGTTTTAATAAGTATAAAGTGAGCTGCTTTGCTTAACTTATCAACTACTACCATGATAGAACCATTTTGATTCTGATTTCTAGCCAGTCCAGTAATAAAATCTATACTAATTATCTCCCATTTCCAACTAGGAATGGGTAACGACTGAAGTAATCCAGCTGGGTGTTGATGTTCAGTCTTCACCTGTTGACATTTAAAACACCTAGCGATATACTCTGCTACTTTAGTCATCATATTTGGCCAAAAATATTCTTTTCTTAACATAGTTATAGTATTTTGATAGCCTGGATGACCCGGGTATGGAGTTTTATGAATTTCATCCAGAATTAACAGCTTAATTTTAGGTACGTTAGGTACATACATCCTGTCTTTATACAGTAAAAATTCTTTTGCATATTAAACTGTATCCTTTACTCAATCTTTCTGTTGGATTTTCTTTAGTTTTAGCTTGTAAACTTTGGTAAATTTCATCTTGTTCTATTCCTTCTTTAAGTTGTTCATCCAAATCTATAGCATAAGTGTTGATAGCTGCTGCAAAATTCAGCCTTGCATTCCCACCTAATGCATCAGCAACTTTATTTTCTTTACCTTTAATGTGCTGAATTTCAAAATCATACTCACTTAAGAAAGCTAGCCACCGAGCTTGTCTGGCATTTAAATTAGGCTGATCTAACATATACTTCAATCCTTTATTATTAGTCATTAAAATATTTTTTTTCCAATTAGGTGATGTTGCCACATCTTTAAAGCATGTATAACAGCTGCTAATTCCAGATCATAAGTTGCATAATTTTTTTCATGAATTTTTAACTTTCTAGACTCATAAGCAATAACATGCCCTTCTTGAGTCAAAACACTACCTAAGCCATCATTACAGGCGTCAGTGCACACTACAAATTCTTTATTAGGATCAACTATTCTTAAAATAAGTGCACTGGTTAATAAATTTTTTAACTTTTTAAAGCTTTCCTCACATTTCTGATTCCAGTCGAACTTCTTTCCCTTCTTCTACAAGGAAGTTATCGGATTCACAATCCTCGAAAAACCTTCAATGAACCTCCGATAGTAACCGGTAATGCCCATGAAAGATCGAACATCCGTTACATCTTTAGGAACTGGACAATATTCGATCGCCCTTATCTTATCCTTGAAGGAATCACATTTACTAAATTTTATGAAGAGTTGATGATCTCGCAACTCTTGTAAAACAATTTTTAAATGTTCTTTATGATCTTCTTCAGTTTTTGAATAGATTAGAATGTCGTCGATAAACACGACCACAAACTTATCTAAATACTTATGCATAACGTTGTTCATTAAACACATGAAAACAACTGGGGAATTGGTAAGCCCGAATGGCATGACAACAAATTCATAATGACCATATCTAGTTCTGAAAGTTGTCTTAAAGATGTCTTCATCTTTAATCCTAACTTGATGATATCCAAACCTTAAATCTATTTTCGAAAACACCATGGCTCCACGTAGTTGATCAAATAGATCATCAATGCGGGGCAATGGATATCGATTTTTAATGGTCATCTTATTTAACTAACGGTAATCTATGCAAATTCGCATGGTTCCGTCCTTTTTCTTAACAAAGATGACGGGTGCCCCCCAAGGAGACACACTTGGTTGAATATACTTTTTATCAATTATTTCTTTTAATTGAGACTTTAATTCAATAAGTTTAAGTATGTTCATTTGATATGGGGCCTTTGAGCTAGGTACTGCACCCAGTACCAGCTCAATGGTGAAATCCAATTCCCTTTTCGGAGGTAGTCCTGGAATTTCTTCAGGGAATACATCAACATATTCTCTTAAGACTGGTATGTCTTCCAATTTTAACTTATCTGTCTTAATTAAACTCTCCTCATCAGTTATTGTTACTGCATAAGATTTACATCCCTTCCTAACAGCTCTCTTAAGTTGTAGGGCATAAATTTTCCTTATGGTGGTTTTTCTAGGGATTCCTTTTACACTTACTGGTTTTCCATCACTATTTAAACATGTGAAAGTTTCATCATAACAATTTAAAATTATCCTATGTTGTTCTAACCAGTCCATACCAATCAACAAATCATAAGAACCAAGAGGCAATACATTAATCTTGACAACAGTTTCAAAATGATCTATAACTACTGCACATTCTTTTACAAAACAAGTTACCTTTATTTTAGCACGAGTGGCTAACTGAACCAACCAATAATTCTCAAATTTTTCAACAGATAACTTACATTGTTCTACCATTTTAGGTGCAATATCACTGAGATTAGCTCCTGGATCAATCAAAATAGTTACAGGGGTCTGATTTATCATACCTTCTACTTCCACCATGGAAGTCTGATATTCTGCTTGTCGATTCTCCAAGGCTGCGTTGATTCTGGGCATGGTCCTCGCTAGCTCCCCAACGGTCATCTCCTCCTGTATGGTATGAATATTGCTAACAGTCTCCTTCTGATTAGGACATACTGAAGCATAGTGTGGGCCATTACACTCCCAACAATTTATCGGTTCTTTGCGCTCAAATTTCTTGGTAAAATTTCCATGATTATTAGCAATTTCCTTACCCTTAGAATTATTCTGAGTGTTGGGTGAATTATTCTTATTTCCTTGGAAGTTCTTATTATTAGGATAATTTATGGCCTTATTGTTCTTAAAATTTCTGTTGGGCACAAAATCCTTCTTCTTTTGTTCATACTGGTTATTATTTTTCTTGGCTTTCCAGTTGGCCAAGCTTTCCTTCTTCCGATTATGTTCAAAACAGAAGTTAGCTTTCCTCATAGCTTCTTCCAAAGTCTTTGGATTGTCATATTCAATCGTGTCCTTAAATGATAAGGTAGACAGCTGAGGAATTGTTGTACCTTTGGTTTCTCATCTGCAAGGTATGGCACATACCTAAGTAGACTTAAGAAATTGCTGTTCAAATCTTTCATTGTCATTGATCCTAATTTTAGCTCATAAAATTCTTTTTCCCTCTCTTCATAATATTGCTCAGACAAAAATTTCTTTTTAAAATACCTCTTAAAGGTACTCCAGTTTACATTTTTCTCTTTTATTCCGTTAACTCTTTTCAAGTCCTGCCACCAAATGTCAGCCTTTCTTGAGAGGTTGTAAATAGCCATTCTAGCCTTTAACTGGTTAGAATAGTTATATATTTGGAAGTACTTCTTCATCCCATATAACTAGGATTCAACTTTCTCCCCCTTCTTAGTCTCTCCATTGAAGGTTGGTGGTTTTATCTATTTGAATTCCCCAGAAATTTTCTCATAGGGTTTGTATTTCCTCTCTTTAGTGTACTGATTATCATCACTACTATCACTAGTAGAATGGTAATTTCGTTGTTCACAAAAAACCTCTAATGATGAACTACTTTTAGTTTTAGTATGTTTCATCTTTTTAGATTTACGTTGATGACCTATATCTTATGATTCAGTTTGTCTACCCCTACCCTCAGTTTGAAACCTTTCTGTTAGGGTCTGATTCAGCTCCTCCTAAGCCCTCAGAATCCTTCATTTTCTCATTTTACAAAATCCATTTTATATTTTAGGTCTTTCACAGTTTGTAACAGTTCTGAGGAATTGGTAGTTAAGTCCTCTGGTATAGGATCTCTTGGTAAGTTTCCTGGTTCAGTAATTGGAGATTCCTCCTTTGTATATTCTTCCATCCTTTCCATACATGTTTGTTAAACTTCAGAAAACAATTTCTCTGATTGAACAACATTTAGAAGAAAATATATCAGCATAATAATTGAATTTACTGTTTCATAAAAACCTATTTGGGCTTCATCAAGGCCTAGTGTTTGAACCTTGTGCTCTGATACCACATGTCAAAACCCCAAATTTTCACAAAAAATTAAAATTTTGACATAACATAAAATGATAAAAGATGCAGTTTACTAACAGCTAAAGGTTAGCAATAAAAGAAACAGTTAAAAGATTAGTATTACATAATCTCAATTATGTTAACTCAGCAGTTTCCTTTTTGTAACAAGATTAAGTTTAACTTGCGCATTGTTTTTATTTCAGTTTACTGATGAGTTTTCTTTATGACAAGTAGGTGGAATCTGACTTTGAAATCATGGGCTTACTTAGAATTTATGCTAACGCAGAAAGATTACTTGTTTTTATAGGTTACAGGTATGAATGATCGAGTAACATTTTTAATTTCATAAAGTATCTAGCAGTATTTCTATCTGCAATTAATAAGCTTAGTAAATAAGCTGCTATATTTCAAACGAACTTCCGTGAGGTAAAAACAATTTGTTTTCTTCAGTTGCTCTTGTAACTGAAGTTTAGAGGATTGAGTTCCTTTCTTTAATGTACGTAGCTGTCACATACCCCAATTTTGTAAAATTATGTAAATTGTTTTAATTCTATTCCTGAGACATTATGTTAAATTTAATGCTAAGTAGGAATTGATGACTCAGCAGAGTCAACAGAATTGGAATGTAAATCAGAATATTTTATTATTAATAAATAAATTGTGGAGACAACAGCATGGGAGAGCTGTTAAAAAAAGGTTACTGGTCAAACTGGTGGATGGAACTGTTATAGCGGATTTCACCACACTAGGTGAATCACACATTGTATGGCCTTCCCTTGTCCCGCTGCAGACTCATTAGCCCCTTTGGACCACTTTATATCTTTTAATGTTACCTTGATCATCCCTAAAAATATTAGAATATTGATATACGCGGCTTTTCCCTCGATATCCGCGTACATACGCGAATATTTCCCCTATAGTCGCGTACATCGGGATGTGTACATAAATCCAAATAATTTTGGACTGTTCCTTGACTTGGATCCAATTCATATGACTCCTGGCCTTCCATATGCCTTGAGATCGCACGGATTCGACCCTTTAGTATCCCTTTGAAGAACTATATAAGGAACCCATTGGTACATTGAAAGCATAAGAGAACTTTGAGAGTAACAAAACTATAGTCCATTGTTGCCAGGATTTATGCTTGAGTCTGCATCCCTTTGTCCCTTGGAGAACTGTTGTGTTCTTCCCAAGCTTGCCTTTCATTAGTAAGCTTGCTATCGAAGTGATGGAGGATTGAGGTGGTGGAGGCCCAAGTGGGGGATTTAGTTTCTCCGATTCGCAGACGTGCCATCAGAGGTTGTCACTTGTAATCTCTGATTCTTATTAATAGAAATATCTTTGCCTGTCCAGTAATGTGTATTTGAATGAATATTGTTTCCATTGGAATATGTCAAATGCTTTTACATTATTGATGATATATGCTAGAATAGATCTAACACCATGAAATATAGTATGCTTGTATTGTTTACTTGTTGTTGAGGACGTGCTAAAACAATTCAAGATGAAGATTGGAAAGCTCAATGGGGATCTACTTCAACCGTCCGGAATAAGGTACGAGGTTCGATCCTTTAGTGTTAGATTGTTTATTTCTATTGCATATTGGGAAAGATTGATTTCTGGAGTCTAGCTGTCTGTTGTGGTACCCCAAGCCATAGGAATTTCTCTCCGTAACAGAATTGGCGACTCCGCTGGGGAGTTCCTAGTAGTTGACCTTTGGGGATTGGTTTCTTGGAATTCAATGTATTTGAATTGCTCTCTCGCTCTTGTTTCTGTGTCGGTTATGGGGGCATGTATGCTTGGTAGAGCCTGATTGGTGTGAAATAAGTCTCAGCCTGTCTGTTTGCCTGTGGTTTATGCATCTTTTTCTTCCTGTACGCGGGTTTATTGTTTACAGTCGCGTATACACGCGGGTTCCCCTGGTATTTCCGCGTATACACGCGGGTTTACTGCACACAATCGCGTATACCCTGGTTTTTACCCTTTTGTGGAAGATAGTGGATTGCTGGGTGAGTTCTGATAGTTGCTGAGTCTCCTTTGGCACTGCCTAAGTCTGTTATTGCCTCTGTGTTTGACCAGAAACGTTTTTTTTATCCTAAATTTTTTTTAGGAAAGTTCTTGTCATGGCATCTTTGATTTTTTTGAGATTAGTGCATTAGAGTCCTTTTACCTTAGTGCTTTGCTTGAATGTTGTTTATGTGTGCTTGCAGAGTCTGGGGTGGGTAGAATCATTCTTTTGCTTATTGTATCTCTTTATTTTCAAAAAATACAAAAATATTTGCTTCTCATCATGCATTGCATTATGCACTTTGCATTGTACTTGCACTAGATCTAGATTTGCTTTGGAGTAATAGTTAGGTGTTCATATAGGAAAATTTGCATTCAGCATTTGAAGAAGAATTGTGCATTACACGTAGTACGCATACCTTGTTTTCATGGACACATGCATTTGCATGGATTGTTAGGTGTGCATTTTACTTCTTGTTGCATCATAACACCATAAGTTGCACGGCCATATCATATTTTTGAGTAATAAAGCCAAATAAAATCAACGCTAAATAAAATGAATTACACTCTTTTCTTTTATAGGGTGCACCAACAAGCTTAGGTTGTAGGATCTTGGAATAGTTCATTGTGAGTTAATTCTCCAAGATCACTAAACAACAACAACTAGGTGTCAGTCCAGGGAGTGTGTGAAACCCTTGGTATAACCAACGTTCTCAGGAAGCTCCTCTCAAAAGGGAGTCAAGCACTAGGCAGTGTGAGCGGTTGTCTGATTGGGATAACCCCTGGTCGAGAACTGTGTAGCACCGACGATATAGCCAGGATTGTATTCGTATCGGGGGGCTCTTTCGAGAGTTTCGGGCTCAGCTACCCTGCCCATACGGTCAATCCCGCCCGCGACTGTCCGCCTGAGCGCTGATTATATTGAGGTGACCTTAGTGACCTTACCTAGGATATCGAGGGGGTACGTGTAAAGGTTATTTTGCATGTGTCCCAGCCAGGTTGGGGTCGGACAGCACAGTCGCTATACGCGTTGAAGATGAGGGCCACAATAATTGGTTACGAACCTCCGCTTGTGGTGACAAGGGCCTCTTAAGCCTCTCCTAGGCGAGACATACCAGCCACATTCGGGAGCTCACTTATCCAGCCCCTGTTTGCTTGCTTTTGGCTTTAGATTTCATAGTGATTGCTCTGTGCACGCTAGTTGGCTTAGGGTTGACGTAAATAGAGAGTCTTTGCTATTTTTTGAGTCATTGTGGATTCGGGTGCGGTTCCGCGCCGTTCTCGTTGTTTAGCAGGACTTCCGCCTTCTACTGATCCTCCTCCTTTGGGAGAGGGACCTAGACAGTCTAGGCGGACTACATCACACTTTGATTCACACACCATGGGAGACCATTCAGAGGACACATCTGATTCAATTCCTCCTCCCATTCGTGTTGACGATGGGGCTTTTACACCTAGTTATGATATTTCACCCGACCTAACTGAGTTAGGACCTGTGATTTCTGAGATAGGAGCCTTGCATGATACACATATCCATTCTAGGCCCGACCCCTCGTTACAGCATTACCGGTATGGAATGCCGGAAGATGCCGAGACTCACTTTGAACCTGCCAGCACTAGCTACGGTGTTTATGCTTCGACTGGTTTCCCTATTCATGGTTTGGAATTTCATGCCGAATCTGAGTTTGACCCTAACACTATACCTGGGGGTATTCCCATGCCTTACCTTGCGGAGAGGTTTGGAAGTACTAGTCATATTGCACCTTCCATCCCAGCGGTGGAAGCCACATCTTATGTACCTCCTAGGTCTAGAGTTAGTGACCCTATAGCGATACCAGGTTTCAGAAGAGTGACGATAGGCACTAGCACATATCTTATTACAGAGATCCCTTCGTCCTCGCTTCTGAGTTCTTCGAATGCGAACCCTCCACCTCCCTCACGT
>LPNX010414076.1:0-38194 GCA_001517045.1 Pseudotsuga menziesii
AAGAGGAAAGTTAATTCTAGTAAAGTTGGCTTTAAAAAGCATTCATGTATTTTGGTTATCTAGTGCACATATTACTAAAGGAACCTGCAAAAATATTCCGAAAAAATGTTTTAATCTTCTTTGGATTAGAAAAGGAGAATTAGAAGGTATACCCTTGGTTAAATGGTCAACCTTTGCTAAACCAAAGAAGGATGGGGACTAGGATCTAAAGAATATCTATGTATTTAGTTAGGTTTTAACAACAAAAATTTTATGGAGGCTTCTCTTCAATAAAGGGATGAGGGGAAAGGTGATGAAGACAAAGTATTTAGAGAACATAGATCCTAAGGATTGGATTATACAAAAAAGGAAGTCCTTAAAGGAGCATAAATTGTAAGGAAATGTGATGAAGGAAAAGTATTTACAGAACATGTATTTGAAGGATTGGATTAGACCACGATTAGACAAGAAAGAAAGTCCTTAAAAGGAGCATAAAATGTATGGAAATCTCTAGTTAAAGCATTTGATATTTTGGTCAATGGATTGCTTAGAAAATTGGTCGAGGAAATAAATTGAAAATTGGCAAGGATCCTTAGATTGGATGTAATGGAAATTATACATTGTCAACTCTACGTATCTTCATACCAAAAGATCATAAGTTTAGCAAATGCATGAGGTGTTGTGGAACAAGGATGATGGATGCAACCTTGGAGATTAGCCAAAAACTTGGACTTGCAAGATGACCAGGTTGTAGAGTAGACACAATACACAAATCTACTAAAGCACAATACCATTAGTCTCAAGGATCGTTATGATCAGTTAAAATGGTCCAAAAAATAAAGCTACAAGGGTGTACTTACTACTAAATTAAGTTATGAAGTTGAAATTGAAGAAAGATAATGGAAGAAAGATTGTGGTGGTGGAGAGAGGTATGGAAGTTAGAAAGTCCTCTAAAAACTAGAATCTTTCTCTAGCTAGCTCTAGCTGATAAGAATATAGCTTGGAATAATGGCCGAAAAGGGGAAATGGATAAGGCTTAGATGATGTATTCTATGTAAAGAAGATAGTGAGTCTATGAATAATCTCTTTGTAAATTATGCATTTACCAAGGTTTTGGAAGGAGTGTTGAAGAGATTTAATCTCAATAGTCTATGGAATCAATATTCTTTGATAGAATGTTTGGAAGCATGGTTAACCAATAGATTTGTTAATACTCATAGAGCATTATCATGAATAATCTATGGAATAAATCTTCTTAGATAGAATGTTTGGAAGCATGGTTAACCAATAGATTTGTTAATCCTCATAGAGGATTATCATGTTATGTTTTATGGGAAGTATGGTTAGCTAGAAACATATTGATTTTTCAAGGAAAGGGAAAACACTTTTGATGGATCTCACATCAAACAAGGTTTCCATATGTTAAATGACAACTAAACTAATGTATTTATCGGAAGTTTCTCATAACGAGCATAACTTGCAATGGTTTTACTCATGTAACTTCTTTCATGAAGTATATAGTGCATGGTTTGGATACATATTGTAATCCGTTATCTAAGAGGTTGAGGCCCATCATGTAATCTCTCGTTCTTCATTAATGAGCTTCAATACTTTTCCTGCATGGATGTTTCTCCTTATGGGGTTTTACCACATTACACTAATGTTATAATGGTGTTTTCTTCGTGTAACTTGTCTCTGTATATTTAATAAGTGGTATCAAAGACATGAGTGAAGAAATACATCCATGAGACTAGAATGTGAAGAAGACACTGCTGCTCATTGAGAGAAGACCATCGCTACTTGTTGGTGGTTGTGGGTTGGTTATCGTATCGTCTGGAATAAGGTGGATCGTGGTGTTGTGGAGAGACTAAAGGAGTGGAGGCATGGAGAACTATGGTGAACACCTGTGCGTAGAGGAGGACAACCTGCGTGTGGAGAAATCGGAAATCCACCAATCTGTGTGGATCTCATTGTTGCTTGTTTCCTAGACAGAAGAGAGGTGAGGCCTGAGTTGCTGCCTACTACCTAGACGAAGAGAAGTGAGGCCTACGTTGATGTCTGCTTCCTAGACGAAAGAAAGGTGAGGCATGGCAGACATGGAGAGTAGGTTGTCATCGTAAATATTGTTGGAGAGGCTTGTGGAGCCTGCCTAGAGACCATGACTACTGCAGTGTTGTTGTTGTTAGCCCGTGGAGGAGGAAGATCCGCTTGTGGAGGGGAATCAAACTCGCTGCTGAATAAGCTAGCGTGGAAGAGAGGGAAACCGCTAACTAGAAGAAAAATGAGCGTGGATTGCTCGTTGTTGTTGTTGAAGGGTCACAGCCTGCACGTTTGTAATATTTATGAATATAATGGAGAATGGCTATTAGATTCCAGTGCTTTGCACCATATCTGTCCTCATAAAGATTGATTGCTTCCTATCAAACGGTTAATGATTCCAGAATAGTTCTTTTAGGAGACAATCATTCATGTAAAATTGTTGGGGTTGGAAGTGTAAAAATTAAAAAATTTGATGGAGTTATAAGAACACTTACAGATGTTAGACATGTACTTGAGTTAAAGAAAAAGAAAAATATTTGGAAATGTTGGATTCTTATGGTCATAATTTTACAGGTTTAAGTGGAACTCTAAAAGTTTCTAAGGGTGCTTTAGTGATCATGAAGGCACAAAGAACAGGAAACCTTTGCAAACTGGTTGGAAGAACTCAAGTTAATGGTACTACATTAGTATCTGAAGAAGAGTCAAGATCCACTCAATTATGGCATCAGTGTCTTGGTCATATGAGTGAAAAAAAGACTCCAGGTATTAATGAATCATAAATTGATTTTAAATTTGAAAACTTTGAGTTTGATATTTTGTAAACATTGCATATTTGGAAAGCAATGTAGACAAAAATTCAAAGCAGGTAGTCATGTTAGTAAAGGTGTTCTTGACTACATTCATTCTGATTTGTGGGATCCGTCTCCTACCATTTCCTATGGGAGAGAAAAATATTATGTATTATTTGTAGATGATTTTTCTAGAAATGTTTGGGTCTATGTCCTAAAAAGAAAAGTTGGTGTGTTCACATTTAAACAATTTAGAGTTATGGTAGAAAAAAGAACTGACAAAACAATCAAGTGTTTAAGGACGGATAATGGAGGTGAATTTACTTCTTTAGAGTTTGAAAAATATTGCAAATATGAAGGGATCGTAAGACACAAAACAAATGTATACACTCCTCAGCAAAATGGAATTGCAGAGCGCATGAACATGACTCTTCTAGAAAGAGCAAGGAGCATGCTCAATAATGCTAATTTGGGGCAAGATTTGTGGGAAGAAGTAGTTTCTACTGCTTGTTATCTTATAAATTGATCACCATAAATGGAAATAGATTGTAAAATTCTAGAAGAGGTATGGACTGGTCATCCTCGTGATTATTCGAATTTGAAAATCGTGGTTGTGAAGCTTATGCACTGACTCCTAAAAATCAGTGTTCTAAGTTAGACCCTAGATCAAAGAAGTGCATTTTTGTTGGATATGATGATGTAACAAAAGGATATAGATTGTGGGATCCTACTTCCCACAAAATTGTCATTAGCAGAGATGTAATTTTTTATGAATCTTCTCTGATTAAATCCGAAAATGTAAGAGTTGATGTGGAATAGGAACATGTAATATCAAAACAACTAGTTCAGTTGGAGAACCAATCTTCTCATGACTCAAAGAAATAAGAAGAAGTTTCTAGTGAGAGAGTAGTCATAGAAGATGAAGAAATTCAAGAAAATGTGGAAACACCACAACCTACATCAAGAAGATCATTAAGGGAGAGAAATCCTCCTAAGAGGTATACGGATTTTCTTTCGCCTGTTTTATTTATTGATGATGGAGAACCTTCTTGTTTTCAGGAAGCCATTGATTATGTTGAAAATGCTAAGTGGAAGATGGCAATGAAAGAAGAAATGGATTCTCTGGAGAAAACAAGACATGGGAATTGGTTGAACTCTCCAAAGATAGGAAAATTGTTGGATGTAAGTGGGTCTTCAAATTGAAGAAAGGTGTTGATGGTAAGGTTGAAAGATACAAATCCATATTGGTCGTAAAAGGGTACTCTCTTATGGAAGTTATTGACTATCATGATATTTTCTCGCCAGTTGTTAAGCTTGTATCTATTTGTATTGTGTTAGCACTAGTTGCATTGCTTAATTTGGAGTTAGAACAACTAGATGTCAAAACAAGTTTCTTACATGGAGATTTAGAAGAGGAAAATTATATGGAACAACCATAAGGTTTTGTGCAACATCATAAAGTTAGATTAGTTTACAAGCTTAAGAAATCATTGTATGTCCTTAAACAGACACCCAGACAATGGTACAAGAAGTTTGATTCCTTCATGGTGAGCCAAGATTATACTAGAAGTGAATATGATCATTGTTTATAATTCAAAAGGTTGAATGACATATTCATTATCTTAGTGTTGTATGTTGATGATATGCTTATTGTGAGAAAAAGCATGGATGAGATTAACAGGTTGAAGGCTCAAATGGCTAGGACTTTTGATATGAAAGATCTTGGAGCTGCAAAACAAATATTAGGTATTGAAATACACAAAATCAGCAGAAATGGTAAGCTTAGTTTTTTCACAGGAGAAGTATGTTGAGAAAATACTTTTAAGATTCTAAATGAATACGGAAAAGCTTGTGATCGTTCCTTTGACTTCCCATTTTAAGCTTTCTTTAGGTTTATGTCCTAGTAGTGTTGAAGAAAAGGATTATATGTCTCGTGTACCATATGCTAATACAATAGGATGTTTAAGGTATGCAATGGTGTGTACTATACCTAATATTTCACATGCAGCAGGTGTTGTTAGTAAGTACATGGAAATCTGAGAAAAGAACATTGGAATGCAATGAAATGGGTGCTTCAGTACCTAAGAGGCACAAGTGACTATAGTATTGCCTTCAATAATAGCAGTGATTTTGTATGTGGTTTTGTTTATTCATATTTCACAGGTGATTTGGACAAGAGAAGGTCTACTTTAGGTTACGTCTTTACTCTTACAGGTGGAGCTATAAGTTGGATGTCAAAGCTTTAGCAAATAGTTGATTTATCCACTACAAAGGATGAATATATTGTTGCCTCACATGCTTGCAAAAAGGTGATTTTCCTGAGAGGCTTGCTCAGAGAAATTGGAAGGTTGCAGAATAGTGTGCCTGTCTTTAAGTGACAGTCAAAGTGCTATACATTTGGCTACAAATTATGTTTATCATAGTAAGAGTAAACATATTGATGTAAAATATCATTTTGTAAGACAAGCCATTAGTGAAGGTGGAGTAGATCTTAAAAAGGTTCATACTCAAGAAAATTGTGCAGATGTGTTCACAAAACCTGTATTATTAGAGAAGTTACAATGGTGTGTAGCTTCTCTTGGCTTGAAAAAAAGGTGATAAATGGTCTTGGGCAAAGAATGAGTAAATTTTGTTGCCAAGGTGGAGATTGTTAAATGACAACTAAACTAATGTGTTTATGGGAAGTTTCTCATAACAGGCATAACTAGAAACGATTTTACTCATGTAACTTCTTTCATGAAGTATATAGTGCATGGTTGGGATATGTAATGTAATCAGTTGTCTAAGAGGTTGAGGCTTGTCGTGTAATCTCTCATTCTTCATTAATGAGCTTTAATACTTTGTCTGTGTGGATGTTTCCCATTATGGGGTTTTACCACATTACACTGTTGTTATAATGGTGTTTTCTTCATGTAAATTGTCTCTATATATTTAACATCATGTCACGTCCCCTCCCCTCTCTCGCCGAGGAGAGGACGCGACCGCTGTTGTGATGCCATCATAATCGGCCATCTAGCCCCATGAACATAAACATAAATGCATTGAAAATAAAAACATATGAAGATGCATAATGCAATAATATACAACGGAAGCAAATCGCATTCAATCCATTCAATATTTTTATAATAATTCATAAAGCAAATACATTGCAGAATTAAATAAAAGAGAGCACTTATCTTGAATTTGAGCTTCCTCAAGCAACTAGCTATGTCACTGCAACGTTCCACCCAACCATAAGCCAGTTGTGGTCATCAATCTATCAGCACAACTGCCATCCCCAAGCTGGGCATGATTTCCACAAGGAAAAAGGGAACAACAAGTTCACACATAACCAAATACGCACCAAGGTCTAGCCAAGCCAATCTACAGTTGGGTTTGTCAAGATGCTAAGGCAGTATAAACTTAAGAATTGCTAAGCTAGTGAGCTCAACCACAAATCTATGGACACCTCCACAAGATCTATCTAGCTTGGACTCCACAATACCTACACACCCAACACAAGGAAGTATGCCCTTCACTGCTACATAGTCCCTTAGGCCATACCTTCCCTTCCAGTGTTCTCTCAGGTGTGCATAGAAGATTAACCAACCCCTCTTGATCTTTTTGTGAGGTTCCTCTCTTCACTAGGTTTATCAAGCCAATTTTGGTCCTCTTCCACTCCTAATAGCTCACACCAAAACAAGGATGCACATAACAGCAAACAGAAGTGTTGGGCATGAAGAAAAACGTCTTGGCAACCAAAAACAAAATGGTAGATGGGGAAATCAACCCTGGGTGAGCAATTCGATTTCAGCAAACATTCTTAAGCATTGTAGGGGAAAAAACGACCTCTATAAACCCCCAAATTGTGAATCTCGTATGCCCATTTATTGTGCAACACAAAAAAAGGGTTTCCCAACATGGAAAGATGAAGAAATTGTAGAAAAACGTAAGGGAAAAACATCCAGCTAGCTCCAGCTGTGTGAGGAAGAGAAAATCGTGGGTGAGGAATGAAATGGGCACCAATTTCTGGGTGTTTTCTTGCCCCACAAACAAAAATACGATTTTCCAAAATTGATGGCTTGCCCCAATACGAAATTGACTACCATATTCCCAATGCATTAACTACCTCAACCAACTTCTAGAAGAATTAAATGATTGGGTGCATAAGCCAAAATGGGTAGTTGAGAGTTTATGGGTTCTCTCATTGACATTTGGCTCAACACTATTGGCTCAAGGGTTTGAATAATTTCCCTCCCTATTCCTTGTGAAATCATGCCCTCACCTCTTGTTGCATTGCATAGCTAGTTGTGGGTATTTTATTAAATTGCATATTTACATGATGTCTCAATTTATAATGTGTCTGGCTAGCACGAGAACCATAGGTATCGATTTTAATTGTCGATACATAAAACACTAAATCGATGGCGGGGCCTTGGCCTTGAGCTCCTCGCCACGATTTAATAGCGATATTTACGTCATGTACATTTTTAATGCAATAGGGGTCAAAATCGGGATATTACGTAAGTAGCTTGCAGGTTTTAGATTATTCAAAATTATTAATGGATTGGACAAATGGGAAAAATCAAATAACAAAATGACCTTAAGTCCAATAATGAAACTTTATTTGGACCCAAAAAATCTCTTTCAAGAAACCTCATCCACGCATATATAGAGAATTCAAATACAAAGCATATTCCCTCTCAAAAGAGGCCCTCAATTTGAAGGAAGGCTTACTCATTGAGAAACGATTAGGGATAATATCCTTGTAAATGAGATTCAAAGGTCACATTTTTTATCATAAAATACTTTTTGTTGCACTAGTTCATCTTATTCTGAGTGATAGTCAGTGAGATTGGAAGTATGTATATTATTTGATGTGAACACAGATCTACTTTATTTTGAAAAGAAGTATGTATATGGTCTAGGTCTAAGTTGAAGACATTATGGAAGCATGGATATGAGCTTAAAGGATAGTTAATGTGTATTTTGATTTCTCCTCAAAAATATCAAATACAAATATTTTAAAGAGAAAATTATAGAAGGAAGTCACAAAAAGTACAACATTATCTTCGTGGAACCCTCACTCTTCATGTACCCATTTAATCCGAAGAGTAAAGGTATATTTAAAAAATGTTAGTCAACTACAAAAATAGCAATGAGACACTTCCAAAATAGATGGGTTATTTAATGAAGAGTTTAAGACACTAATAATACAATCAATTAAGGCTTCATGATAAAAGCTATAGGCGAAAAAATATCCCTTGGTATAGAAGTTGACGAGTTAAAAAGTGAAATAGTAAAATATCAACAAAATGAAGAAAAATCACAGATGAAAATGCAAGACCTCCAAAGAAATTTCAACAAGTTTTTATCAGACAAAAACAAAATTTTATCAAACTAGGACAAAGGCATTAATCATCTAAAAAGACGGTCAAAAACAAAATTTTATCAAACTAAGACAAAGGTATCAATCATCTAAAAAGTCATAGTCAAAATTTGTTTAAAGAAGTTAAAAAAAATTTAAAATAACATATGTATATATCAAAGTGTCAAAGAAATATTAATTGATCTAGTTGAATCAACAACACTTGCAAAAGTCAAAATACAAACATTGCATAGGGGAATTCTCACAAATGGAGTGGATGAATATTTATCATCATCAGTAAATTCAAGCGGTCTAAGAAGTCATAGTCAAAATGTGTTTAAAGAAGTTAAAAAAATTAAAAAGGAACATATGTATATCAAAGTGTCATAAAGAAATATTAATTGATCTAGTTGAATCAACAACACTTGCAAAAGTCAAGATACAAACATTGCATGGGGAGTTCTCACAAATGGAGTTGATGAATATTTGTCATCATCAATAAAGTCAAGGCATAGATTGACAAGTAAACAATTTCAAATTCAATAATATTATCTCATTAATAAAGCCAAGCCATAGATTGACAATTCAACACTAGTAACTTTAATAACAGTCGAAGGTTCAATTGCTACCAATAACAAAATTGTATCTCAATGTATCAAAAATATGTTCTAACCATTAGACGCTGTGACCACGACCACCTCAATAATAAAATTGTTACATGCAACAATCTACCTATAATCATCAAAAACAAAATCTATTTCATATTCTTAAATATCGAGATGTTAACTTGGCTAATTTCCGAAGGTATAATAAGAAGTACAAGCAAAGAAGCCTTAATTGTATGATGTCAAAAAACAACTCAAGTAGATTGATCATTTTTCAATACAACAATTTTGTTCGAAGCTTCAAAAACCTCAGATCTAATTTCCTTAACCAGCACACGCTCACAATAACAAAAAAAAGTACAGGGAAGAAACAATGCTTTGACAACAAAATAAAGACATGCAATGTACAATTAAATTACATTACAATAATAGTCATAAATAATATATTAAACACAATATTTAAATAACCAAAAGTCACCTTTATTCGTGTCTATGACTAATCAATGTGCATATATAATGTATGAAGCACATGTAACATATTCATTCATAATACAACATACTTAATCTATCCTTGTAGATTTCTCTACCCTTTCCTTTTTAGTATTGATGTTTTTCTAGTTATCTGACAACTTTGCTCATAACAAGGTGCAAAATTCATATTATCCCACTTATAGCGTCATCATTGGAAGGATATTATCCCACTTATAGCGTCGTCGTTGGAAGGATGGGTATGTTATTCACTGATTAAAATAGAGAACAAAACCAAAAATAAATGGGAATTTTAAGAAAGGCTGTACAAATATACAAGTGATCAAAGTATCCATACCATCAAGGATTAAAATAAAAAACTATTTCATTCTCTTGTACATTTTCCTCCAACTATGGTTACGGATAATGTTCCTTGAGTTGTTGTTCCTTGACCTTGACCTTCCATGTGTGATGTTCATTTATGAATAAACCATGTGAGATGTTCATTTATGAATGAAATTTTTTTAAGCTATCCTTCAACTATGGTTAGTGTTTTTTTTTATTATCTTTAATGTGTGATATTCATTTCTTTGATGTGTGATGATTGTTTATAATTGTCAACAAAGTGTCGAGAAATTTTGAACCCATCTGATTTGCAAACTAAAAGCCATAAAATTGTAGGCTTACCCTTTCGAATTTGATTGTTGATGTCACTCACTATATTTCACTTCCACGGAAAACATGTGAGTTTATAAAACTAGCGTAAATCCAAATCCTAGGTTCTATCAAGCGTCGAGATAGATCAAAACTCTTGAGGTGCAAACCTCTTCTTAAGTATCCATTGATTTGATTCAAACCAAAAGACATCTTTTTATTTAAGGTCCACATATAATATTTTTATTATTAATATTTAATATTATTTATGGCGAACATATAATATTTTTTATTATTTTTTATTTTGTTAGGAACGAACATTGCATCATTTCTCTACACATTGTTTTAAAACCATATGCAATGCCCCATATGCAATGCCCTCCTACAACCATGGGTTGTTTAGGAGGCCTTGCACATGGTCTTAAAACCATTTGCAAAGCCCTCCTGAACCATGTACAATAAAACAATGGATTGTTTAGGAAGCCTTGCACATGGTTTTTATGTTTAAAGCCTCCTAAACCATGTAGAATAAAACTATGGGTTGTTTAGAATGCCTTGTACATAGTTTTAAAACCATGTGCAAGGCCAACATTTTTTGCAGATAATTCAATTTTGTGTTTTTTTCTTGACTCACATATTTTTTTTACCAATAATTAAATTTTTACTTTTTTAATTTTTTGTTAAGTAAGAAGATTACAAAATCTCTTCCATAATATTCACTATCACTATTATTTTTTTTCGACATGTTACAAACGTTACTAATGTTACATCACGTTACAAGATCTCTCCCATAATATTCATTATCACTATTTTTTTTGCCGACATGTTACAAACGTTACTAATGTTACATCACGTTACAAGATCTCTCCCATAATATTCGCTATCACTATTATTTTTTGCTGACATGTTACAAAAGTTACTAACATTACATCGCGTTACAAGATCTTCCCCATACTGGGTCGTAGAGCGCTTCTCGGCACAATGAACATTTGTTTTTTTTACAAGCATTAAGGGGTTTAGCGCAAGACACGGGAGGCATTAGCAAGTTGTTGATGTCAAAGGTTGGAGATCATTTATCACTGCTGTTAGGTTTGGGTGCATGGGAGGCCATAAAAGTTGAGATATATCCAATTCATAAAAATTTGGAAGAAACAACATTGCAATAATCCAGATGTCCAATTCATAATAATTTGGAAGAAACAACATTGCAATCATCCTAAGTGCAGTGGTATGGATAGGCTCAATAGCACTATCAAAAGGCATTTCTAGAGAACAAACTCAGTAAGTTATTTATGCATTCAAGAGAAACTTATTCATGATCTCTTCATTTGAATGCTATGGATAGGCTCAGTATTACTACATAAGACTTTCAAAAACAAACTCAAGAAATTATTTATGCATTCCAGGGAAGGTTCTCCGTAATATCTTTCATTTGACACTCGAAACATAAACTAATAGTACAATTATCAACTTCTTTAACGAGTTCACAAAAATTAAAAAGTGCGGAAGTAAAATGCAGCTTGGAAGTACTGACATCAAGACGCCAAGGCAAGAAACAACCCCAAATCATTTGTTCGTTGAAGTCACAGAACTCGTTAAGGATGTAATGCCACCCAAAGCAATAAACAAACCTTAATCATTTTTTCGTTGAAGCCACGAGTCTGGCCAAGGATGTAATGCATGTGATTTGCTCTGGTCAAGACTAAACCGAACGCCTATACTTAACAAAAGTTCATCAGCTATAGGCCAAAAGGTGTTTCTTTCTAGTACTCAAATATTAATAATATGCACCAATATTAACCATCCATTTCGAAATATCTTATATGAAATATTAAAATATGGTACCGTTTTCTCAAATCTTGTAAGACCAATTGATTGCTGTCCCATAATATCCCCGCATATAAAGATAAGTACTGTTGCAAAACCTAACATGATATTTAGATAGAATAGACAACTATGCAATAGATACAACTCTTAATCACATAAAATCAACACCACACAAAAAAATGATAGCACATATTATGCAGATGAACCAATATTATAGAAAGCAACCATGTTGATGAAGATCATAACCCAAGTACCACCCTTATCCTTGAAATATCGTATAAGATACAGATGGATACCATTAATTTACAGACCAGGCGTTGGTTCTAAAAAGACACAAAATTATGATATTAATATCCGCATGCCAGCCTGAATGTATTTAAGTTATTTTGCTAGATATATAAAACGAACTGGATTTAAAAAATAACACTATTGAATATTAATCAAGTTGGGTTGCTAAAGACACTGCACCGATGTGCAGTTACACATCTAGAATTATGTCCAATAAAAGAATATATTCGCCTACAAATGTGCACGCCTATAAAAAAAAGTGTTTGTTCAATTTGAAAAGCACTCTAGCATTAGATATTGGGCATTGTTTCTCTGCCTTCTACATCCAAACACCGAATTTTTTCAGTGTCAGTTCACTTAAACAAGTTATAATAAAAACCTCAAATCAAGTCGGTCTTTATGAGAAGCCCAAGCAATTTGAAAAAACAAGTAGATGGTTCCTTCTGGAAAAAGAAGCTTCTTTGATCAAAAACCATATTGATCTAGATAATGAAATTCCACACCCAACATGGCCCCTAGCTAGAGGACTCTGGGAAATCAGCATTCCAATCCAAGATAAACTCTAAACAAGTAAAAGTCACAATTCCAGAGCATCAAGCTGCTGAAAGTAATTATCACATTACAAGTACCCGATGAATCAAAGAGCAGCAATACTGTACATGTCAAGTCCTTAAGAGGTAAGGATAAAATTAATATTTCTTTTCATCCAAGACTCCTAAAAAGTGCTTCCTTCTGGAGGCTGGGGCAGTCTTCTGTTATACGGTGCTGCCATTTCACGTTTTAGCTCCATTAATATATCCTCCATAGTATACTCATTCCGCCAATTCGCTAGCATTGGAAAATGCTTTGGTTCCACCTGCAAATTATGCGAAATAAAAACATCTGTCAAAATCAAGATCATACAAAAAATGATATGACTGAAAAATTAACACTTGATTTTTACTTTTGAGAACAAAATGCAGAATCCTTTGCAAGCCATCAGGATCAAGAACATCTCACTAAAATACAATGACAAACTAGACATACAGCTAAATAGCTATTCAATTCAAATTTATAATGCCCCAAAACTCAAAACCAAGCCGTTCAAATTGGACTCTGGAATGACGGCAAGACAGCCATTCAGGATTTATTCGGCAGCTCAGAAAACTCAACACCAGACTTCGTTGAAATCACGAGTTAGAGAATAGATGGTAAATTTCTCCAACAAACCCTGATCCAATTCAAGAAGAAATTGGAGAAATATAACAGCACTTCAATATAAAAACAAGAAAGATGAAACATGCCATAAAAGTTAAAACACATGAACTCTAAGAGAGATGCACAATAGATAGGATGTTCTTAGGCTTTGATCAATCAAAAACTTGAAAGAATGATGTACACAATAAGTAGAGTGGTTTATTCATGCCACTCAAGTAGGGTTTGGGCACTAGCCCAAAGAGGTGACTAGATCTACGTGAGCGCAAAGAGACTAAAATACTAAAATACAATTAAGCATAATAAATGGGTTAACTACCAAAAAATCTGGCCATTAAAAGCCTCAATACCCCCAGATAGTGGGCTGGCACATGGCCACATCTGAAGATTAGCCGTAAAATCTCAATAGACTTTAGAATAAGTTATGAACTCGGCCTGTAAAATGGAATAACTCAAAACAGAAAACTCAGAATAACTCAGCACTCAGCAGTGAACTAAGTCATGGTCAGATTAAGGGGTCAGCCAACTCGACATACCAGGGTGACTCAGAGAGTATGATAACCTTGCTCTAAACACAATCTACATCTATGTTTCCAAAGCATCTGACCTGTAGGCTGTACCCCTTGTTTCCATGCAGGGAATATTCTGGTATGGAAGTATCTGGTAAACACAGAGAAAAAATTTTCCAGAAATTTGTATGCGGAAGTCTGGAAATCATTTCCCAGAGATTTCTCAGCAAAGTCAAGTATGGCAATGTCATTTCCGTACTACAAAAACAATTTTCTTTAATATTTTTAAATGAATCATGGGTGCGCCCAATGACTTGTAAACTTAAAAAAAAGGAGATCTTGAAATTTGAACTCCCTGAGAAACCTGTTTGCCCTCTTTTCTCTACCAGCATAAATCCATCTTAAGTCTCACTCTATCAAGCACCGAGAGGGATCAAATCCATTGTGGTGCAATCATCTCTGTAAGCAATGCATAAATCTTTCCTTTACCTAATTGTACCTAGCAATTTACCCTATTATTTATTAATATGCACTTATTAAAAAACTAATATCTAACTCATTGTTCTAATTCTAACTTAAAAGTACAATCTAATATATTTTCCATTATTGGCTATCTTACAAATAGGCCAGAGTTGCATTACTTAATTAATTACAAAGTAAAATAGTTATTTATCCTTTATTTACCCAAAGCTAATATCAAACTCATTGTTCTATTATTAATTTAAAAAGTACATAATCCATTGTAATTGTCCAGGCACCAACTATTCTAATTTGGAATCATGTTGTAATGTGTAAATGCTAACACAGAAATCCTACAAATATGCAAAAATTGGATTAATTAATTAATTATGAAGTGAAACATTATTTACCCAAATTAATCGTGGAAGTGCAAACTATTTCAAGTTGTAAAACATAACACATAATCCTACGAATAGGAAAAAGTTGCATTCATTAATTAGTTATGAAGTAAAATACTTGCAATTCACCTAATTATTATTAATTTGCAATTATCACAAAAATTGCATTCACTTATTGATTATGAAATAAAATAGTTAATCTTAATCCATATGCAATGCAATGATTTGTGATTCTGTTGAGAATATATGTTTCTCTTGTAGATCAAATCAAGAAAGACTAACTAATACACAAAGATTTAGTTATCTTGTAACTATTTATGAAAAGATTTATTTAAAATGTGAGGATGCCTAAATGGAAATAGAAAATGAAATTCGATGTATATTTATATAAGTGTATTTTACAATAAAGCCAATTTAAATTTGGAGTCGACATGTGCTAAGTTTTAAAAAAATTTATATATTAAGCTTTTGGATCCAACCAGTATGACAGATGTGATACTTCTTATCCACTTTGGGCTGTAGAAGGCGTCTCTCGACACAATAAAATCCCTCTTAAACCTTCATTTTTTCATGTCTTTATAATTTTCCACATTGCTTGCATATTTTGCAGGTGTGAAAAAATGTGGACAAATTTCACTGGGATCTCTCTTTCTCAGTAGATTCCTCTCTTCATTCGTCTCATATTCTTCTCTTTTACTTGAAGAGAATGTAATAGATTGTTACGGTCATGGGTTAAGAGTTTGCCTATACAAAATCTAAGACATTTGAAGCTAGATTGGATAACAACCTAAGAACAGATGAAACTAAAAGGTAACTGAACACAACCTTTATGACAATGACCCAAGGGCTAAGCTGTTTGAAGGGGATAGCAGGGAGTGGAAGCAAAGCAAAAAGCGAAATTTTCAAAAGCCCCCGTTTCGGAACCATTTTTATATAGTATATATTTTAATATATTTTGATGGATTTATATCTAAAATAAATGTAGGATGTTGAATTACTTATATAAAACATGGATTAAACCACATGGCATCAATCATCTAGTAGTAGTAGTTATAACTTATAACGTTGTCATCAAATGATCAACCATAACAGTTTTTATAAGAGCTTGGCAAAAAAGGGAGGTACCATAACATTGTCATCAAATGATCAACCTAGTATAGGAGCTTTTAGTCCAAGCCACATGGCTTGAATTTGAATTTGAATTCGGCAACTATTTGATTCAATTCAAATTCAAAATTTTCATTGAAATTTGTCTTTAGATTCCAATGTATATATACTACCTTGAAGTTCGCCAAAAATTTGGCAATAAAAATTTTGGTAATAAAATTCGGCAATAAATTCCGTAGTCTAAAATTTGAAAATAAAAAATATATATAAATTTTTTAATAAAATTTAATATGCAATTAAAATTATATATATAATATATGCCATTATAAAATTATGTCATTTAATTTAATTAAATTATATATAAAATTATAGAATAATATATGAAATTTAATTTAATTTTAAAATTTAATATACAATAAAATCATATATGAATTCCCAAATAATAAAAGGCTAAATTTAATTTAATATACAAGAAAATTATATATGAAATTCATTAACGGCAGGCTCCGTTCCTAATTTAATTTAACTGGGTATGCAACTTTCACGCCGGCGGCTGTAAAAAGACGTTAACGCCTGAGGACCGAACCGCCGACTAACCCTATCGCTTCACAATTCACAAAATTGAACGTTGACTAACCCTATGGCTTCACAATTCACTGTGCTCAGCTTCATACTTCAGCAATAGTGAAATCTCACAAACCACGACAGCAGCCTCACAATGTATCTACTCGCGGAGGTTAGGCTACCCAAACGGAAAGTAAAATGAATTTACGCTGAATCTAGGAAATTTCTTTTCTGGGAAATTTCGACCCATTATTTTTGTCTTTTTGGCTATTTTCAAAAAATAGCCAATAGCCAATTCGGCGATTTTCGAATTTTAAGTCTAAAAATCGCGGAATCCGGTGACGATAATTATTAAATTTAAATTTAAAATGAAATATAATACAAAGTATTATATATACATATATATTAAATTTAAAATGAAATATACTACAAACTAATAAAATTACTACAAAATAATACAAAGAAGTAAAATTCACTAGAAAATAATCTAAGTTTGCAAGTCACGAGTCGCGACTCACCGAGCTTGATTCCTAGTACCTACTCCTAAAAGGTTGAATCCTCAGTCCATGAGTCGTGACTGAGGGCGGACTAGTCGAGGCTTGAGAGGCCAACTGTGCAGAGTCACGATTGACGCAATTACCAGTGTCGAGGTCCTAGTTGAAGACCCGAGAAGCAGCTGCAGGTAATTGGTAAGCGTAAGCTTTCAGACGACGGCTAGATAGATAACGGGAGTGAGTGCAGAGATCAATGAATTGAGGGTAAAACGTGAAGGCAGAGAACAACGGGAGTCAGGACAGAGTTCGACTGGAAAAAAATACTTTAAAAAGCACCTGCTAGGTAGCTTAGGGCAACAAAACTGAGATGCACCCTTGAAATGCGCCGAATCTCAACGATTTTTTTTCTTTTCTTTGGGATTTGCCGAATCTCCAACCTCGGGGTTCAAATTTGGCGAATCATGTGACTTAGCTTTTAGTATAGGAGAGGTAGGTGAGGGCAGAGTGGCCAGGCTTGAGCGGCCGACTGCACAGAGTCACGATTGACAATCACCACTGTCGAGGTCTCAGTCGAGGGCCCGAGGAGCAGCTGCAGGTAATTGGTAAGCGTAAACTTTCAGACGGCGACTAGATAGATAACGAGAGTAAGGGCAGAGATCAATGGATTGAAGGTAAAAACATGAGGGCAGAGATCGACGGGAGTGAGGACAGAGTTTGACTGGAAAAATATATTGTAAAAAGCACCCGCCATGTGGCCTAGGGAAACAAAATTGAGATGCACGCTTGCAATTCGGCGAATCTTGTGACTTAGCAAGTTTTAGTATAGGGGAGAGGTAGGGAGTGCCATTAACATGAAAAAGCCTCGAGAGCGTGCTCCCAAAATTGGGAGCACTCTAGGGGGGTAGGCGCTCCAATGTCGCAGAGCCCAAGAGTCGAGCTCTTGTCAAGAAACCAAAAAAAAATCAAAAGGTCACAATTGCTTAAGATACTTCAAAGATAATGCCATAAACACTATTAGACATACTTAAAGTGTCATAAATGTGGACTGTTTTAGACAAGCCAAGGGAGTAAGCGACACCACTGCCATCAGTGTAGAAAAAGGAGGAAACAGTGTGAAAGCAATTTTTTATTGGAAAATTTATGGGGCAACTGACAGACAACAAAGTAATCGAACTTTGGCTGCCAGAATACCAGGATCCCCTAATACAGGAGGTAATGAAATTTTTTCTTTGTGGTCAAGGTTATATGGCCATCCTGTTTTAGCAAAAGAAAGATCACGGCCTGATATTCCGAAGTTAACCAAACTTTATGGGACCCCGAGGGTTGTACATAATTGATGGTCCATCCCTAGATTTCAACCGTAGAGAGGGTATTCCCATAAAACGATACCATAATGGGTTGTCTCCCGCACTTACAACTAATATTCTGAGATGACCCAGCCTTCCAAGTAATTGGAAACAATATCGGTAAATGCATTGACAAAGCAGCACCAAAGGCAAGCCAGCATGCTTGTTCGCAAATACGAGCAGAAGTTGATCTAGAAAAAGGTCCACCCAAGGAAATATAGTTGAATCTGGGCAGGGTGTCACCTTCAGGCACTGGATTATGAGCAACACTCGTGCAAGAGGAACAAGTGACATGAATATGGTAACTTTGCTAGTGATGGCAAAAAGGACCAGTCACTTCAAATGGCTAAGCCAGAAAAGAAGCTCCAGTCACTTCAAATGGCTAAGCCAGAAAAGAAGCTTCCCAGACACGTTACACATGGAGAAGAGGAAGGTGGCCCCCACTCCAGCCCAATCAGACAAAAGCCCCTGCCCCAATAGCAAATCGTTTTGAAGTTTTAAGGATTTGCAGTAACAAAAAGGAGGACGAGGAGATTAACAGTGATGCAAATCAGGAAATCACTGGAGTTGAGGAAAACAAGGAGGCCATGAAGAACATCATGGCAGAAGAAGATGAACAAAGGCGGGCTGGAGAGGAAGAGCTTAACAGAGAGGATTCCTCCTCGATACTGGAAGTAAAGGCAAATGCAGATGAGAAAAAAGGTGCAGCCAGCAATGGGAAAGCTTCTGCGAAATGTGAACTACATATGTAAGAGTTCTTAGAAAACAGCCTGCATCCTCCTTTCGGTCCAGACTCCAAACCACTCACAAGAGGCAGAAACTCAGAAAAGCGGCTCTGAGAAGAGAAGCAGATCGAAACAAGGCAATGGGATCTCCATCTCTGCTTGCCAAATACAGCTACACCATGGTGTCCCAGATGAAGTTAGTATGCATTTTTAATGTATTATTCTATGTAAACTATTTGTAAAACAAGTACTCGGTAGTTACTGTAGGAACTCAGATGAGAAAAAACTCCCAACTCAACCCTGCTTGATTTGTGGTTGGGAAGAAGAATGAGGGCAATGTACATGACTTCCTCACTTCGACTTCTGGAGGGCAATATACAGGTTTGAAGACTATACATTACTTCGACCATTCGACATTCTTCAATTGAGTACTTACTCTTCTGGAAGATGAAATACAATTGGGTGACTGACTCTGCCCATCATGAGCTATAAGGAAAGACTATACATTATCTCCGGAATTCAACATTCGTAAACTGAATGGCAACCCTTCTGGAAGATGAAATAGAATTGGTTTACAGACCAAATGTCTGTTATGGGCTATATGTATGGCATTGCTATCTCCAGCGACCCTACATTATTAATTTATTATACTTAGAAAACTACTTGAGACCATTTCAGGGGTTGGAAGAACTGCAACACCACCTGCTACAGCAGCTCAAGCCTCAACTTAAGCAAGGAGGAAAGGATAAGCACCTTTGTATAAGACTTTGGATTACTTATACTCATCACACATTGTAAATATTAAATGCTAATGCATGATTTCATCTCATAATGACATGTTTGTCCTATAGTGCTTGTCCTCGTCAAACCAGATTTGTATCTCTCTTGTTTAAGAATTTAGAGCATGCATCCTTCTAGATGATCGGGTATTATAAAGATGTCAAGTGAATGACAGCGACTCTCTATTTGAAGTACCCCCTTCTCATGTAATGGATATGCTGGCTTTCTATAAGCTAATGTAATTTAAACTTTAGCAAGTCCTATTTCTTCCCATTTGAGTCCAAAATCAATGTCTTCCCATCTTTTGTTCCTCGACACATATATTGAGGAAGTCGTGTCACTATAATTTAAAGCAGGTATCCTTCTATATGATAAGCTATTAAATAAGATGTCAAACTTTGAAAGTGGCTCTCTATTTAAAGCTCTCCCTTCTCATGTAATGAATATGCTGGCTGTGGTAATTTGGAGAACCTGTGCTCAAAGCAAATTCATAAATTTCATCTCAACCTTGAAGTTCCCTGGATCTATTTCCTATGAACTTTCAGCCTCAGTGTTGAATCTGAAACATAAATTACAGCAGTATATATTTCACTTCTGTCCACCCAAATACACAAAACAGCGCAAGAAAATAAACACCTAACAATTGTACTTCAAGGAAACTATGTTTCCATTCCTTTAGACACAATCCCCAACATATAACAGATCTTAAAATAACCTATTAGTAGTAGATTTGTTACAGCCACAAATCCACCCTCTTAGCTTCTATATATACTTGTCAAATCACTCAACAAAATCTGCTAACTGTTCATGATAAATCAGCATACCACTCATTCATCATGAAAATATAAGCTGAAAATCAGACATGCAAGTACACAAAGTTTGGACAGCAAATAAATCAGTATATCCCTCATTCATCATGAAAATAAAAGCTGAAAATCAGATATACAAGTACACAAAGTTTGAACAGCAAAGTACAATTCATATATATCTAAGAATAAAATTACATAAGCTAGGAATCTCCAATGCATCCAAACTCTAGCTAAGGCATCCACCATCAATAGCAAACCCTAACCAGAAATACAAAGGACTAGCAACAACACCAACAAGTCCAGCCTTGATCCTTCACCAAGCTTGGCTTGCAAGCTCTCCAAGCAAAGTGCTCCAAGTCTCCTCTAGGTTTTGCCTCTCACAAACACTAGCCCCTTCCCTCCTCGCATAAAGAAAAGTAGAAAGACTCAAGACGAGTTCATCTTCAAGATACAAATGATCTAATGAACTCTCACATGCTTACTACATAATTACTACAACTACAAACTTTCTGCTCCATATATAAAATAGGTGATGGAGGCCAACCATAGTAAAGTGGACTAAGACCACAAGCAACTTGATCAAATCCTCAAAATAAAGTCTCCAAGTGAAGGGCTCTCTCTCCAAGGTGTCCACATGTCAACACAAAGCTCCTCAAGTGATATGTTCTCCAAGCATGGGCTCCAAGTGTCAGGCGCTCCTCATCACAAGGTACCTCACTCTACAAGACAAGCATCCAATGCTCCTCCTCATAGATGCCTCGAGCCCACATACAACCCCAACCTATGTGCCTCAGCCCAAGCATCCTCATGTCAAGCACTCATCTTCCTAAGGCATGCAAAGTGGTCCCAACACTCTTAGGGCTAAGCGCCCTCCCTCCTAGTGTCCTACACTCCTCCAATGTAGATCCAACACCCATGCAAGCAACCATCCTCCTCAACAAGTGCACCATGCAGAAGATATCAATGTTGCCTAAGATAACCACCTCATCAAAGAGAACAACATCTAGCACCAAGTCCAAGGTCAAGCAACCACCCATAGAAAGCTATCAACGTATCATCAACAAAAAGGTCTAAAGATACAACTAAGGGGCTAGGGTTTCACCATGCACCCCACATAAATGAAAGCACCCCTAGCATGGCGTAAAGACTTCCGGAGAAACCCAAAAGATAACACTAACTGTATCTAATCTACTGTAATCTGATTTTTTGCAAGTCTCATTTCTTCCCATTCCAATCCCATGTCGTCCAAAATCAATATTTTTCCATCTTGTTCCTCAACATATATCTTGAGTACGTTTTGTCACTACAATGAAATGAGTCCACATCTCATTTTGTTCACACCTTGGCTCGCATCATAACACTGGTGCAAGGTCATGGAGTGAGAAGATTGTTTGCATTAACAAGCTTTTACCCCAGATTTGTATTGAACTTCTCAAAAATCACAGTGCCAATAACAAAAAGGCCTAGAAATTTACTTTGCCTGATCAGAATGAAGTGACTTCTAACATTCTGAAAATAGGATTGACAAAAGCACCCATTCCTACTTTACAAGAGCGAACCAACCCAAAAGGCCTAGACATTTACTTCAGCCGATCAGAATCAAGTGAGTTATAAAATGCTGAAAATAAGATTGACAAAGGCACCCATGAGCCATTCCTACTTTACAAGATCCAAACAAACCTTTTTACAATCTCAAAAGGTAGGTAATCCAAAGATTTGTTCAATTTGTCACAGAAGGAAACAAGGTCAAAGCTTATGGGAGTCATAAAGAAAAGGATGCAAAGAACAAGTACCCTATATACTAGTATGAGCTACGTGGATTCGTATAGAACCACTATTTACCAACATTTATGAGATGAAAGTAATCTTAAAGTTTAGAGTCCAGGCCCACTAGGAGGCATTAATGAAGACTTTATAAACCCACATAAAATGAGAAAGATGTATACACAGGCTTCCCAACTTGAATGAAAATTTCCTCTGTTAAAATGTGCATTTGCTACAATTTGTTGGAAATTTTAATATCAAATTAGTCTAAGAACTCCAACTTTATATTAGAACTGTGGTTTCGGATTTTATGTCACAAACAAAACCAAGTTCTCACGTTGTGTCTCAAACCTTTGCTACTATTGCAAATCAAGCTTACCTAAAGGGTCTAATAACAACTAGAAAGCTTTAAGTTCTTAGCAACTCTCCATCCTAATGCCACAAAAGCATGTCAATCTCCTACTAGAGGTGTGTGAACCAAATAAAGGCATTTGCTATTATGGGGCAATGGTATACCAGTTCAGCCTGCTTTAGGGTTGATTCTAAGCTTGAAAAGTTCCAACCAAGCAAGCACAAGTGGAAAATTTCCAAAGAACACCAATAAAGTATGTTCATGCAAGGTTTGGAATTGAGTACGCTCATATATCTTTATATACATCTCACACTTTGCAAAAGTGTACTTCACTAATAAATCCATTTTAAGCAAATGTCGAATCAAGATTGTTAAGGTATATAGCAATTTGTAAGGAATTTAGCAATGAACATATTTGTACATGATGGGTTTGCTATTGATAAGAAGGATGCTTGTGCTTTTATTGTGATTACATGTGAGAGAAGTATGCATATCCTCCTGCAGTGGTAACATACTAGGGGTGTCCCAATACAACTTACACGGTACACCCAAATGTGCACCTAACATTCCACGATATGAACTGAGACAGACCTAATTATACCCTATGAATGGAAGGACATGACCAACATGAGAGTGACCATCTCTGCCAAAAACACTTAATTTTTAAAATAGTAATAATAAAATCTACTTTTGTCCTTTATGTAATCCCTAACATGAAAAAACATATGCAACATCCTGTGGGCAGAAATTTCGCAAGTGAAAAGAATTTAAGTTGCAGAATAATATAATTGAAAAAGTGACTATCGTTCTCTTTGCTGCAATTTTTTTAATATTTTGAACGTACTTTTTTTCGAATTGTCCTTTTAATATATATGTGTGTGTGTGTGGTTCGCGACACTGGATATTGGTGCTCGCTGCATCCATGGAAAACCCCCCAAAATTCGGAGAACATGAGGAAGCCAAGCATTTCTATGGGGTAAACAGCCGGCTCTGATTGGGGTAAACCTGGTGGGGACATCGAGTGAGGCCCTATTACAATCTATGTATAGCCATAGCCACCCGGGGATTTGACCCCGAGACCTGCTTGCAAGAAAAAGCTCTCAACCACTCGAGCTAACCCACCGGGCTATATATATATATATATATAATGCTGTAAATCTCTACCATGTACCAACCTTTTAGGGGACTATACAGGTGCCCTATTCTCATACCTGAATGACCCTTTCTCTAATACCCTCTTGCATGATTATCTCACATTCTAGATGTCAAAGCCCACAACTTTATGCTAAGAACCTTAGGATACACCCTGAAAAAACTGAAGATAGGAGTTATCTCTGACCAAAAAATGTTTGATCATATTTAATTATCGGTGCACCTGAAAATGAAGATGTTCCAAAATCCAAGAATTTGGGAAGAATGTCAATCAACTAATAAACAAGGGAGACAGGATTTCAAGTCACCTTTACATCAATTCTTCTTTATATTCCAAAAAAAAACATTATTCGTAAAAGGGGTGTAATCAAGTCACTATAGATTGTTTTTATAATCATCACATATTATGAAGTATTAAGAATATATATGATTCTAAAATTATGTCAATGATTACACAATAAAAAATATGTGAACAAGAAAAATAGTATCAATTGTTTAAGGCTTCTGCAGTCAATTCTGTTGCCCATCTTGATTTCAGGATAACCCGCAAAGAGAGATGAAGGTAAAATGAAATAGCCTATACTATTGCAGTCCATAAAAATAAAACTTCACAATCCAATGCCCTTCACTTGAAATCTCCCAATATAGCAGAGAAAGCTTCAAAGTGACTCACCACTCCAGTTTCCTTACTCACACATGTCAAGTTGATTCGAGAAAGGAATCTGACAGTTGGGGGCTTGTTCGGATAGTCCTTGTCACAGAATAACTTTAGCTGGTATATACGGCCATCATGTACTGACTGCACCAAAACAATCTCTGAATCATCCATCAATTCTAGAATAACAAAGAAGTTAAGGAACAATTGACAACTGAATATAGCAAGCAATGGTCAAGGTGAAAGTTCCACTTTGCATAAAGACTGCTAAGCCATTACCTTTGGAATGTACAGTAAACTAGGAGCATATTAACAAATAGCAAAAGAAGCAGACAAAAAACATTTTAAACATACTAAACATCTCCATACATTATGTGGCCCAATGATTGTCCCTGTCCAAGACCGCATATAGATATCATCTCCATCATCCATTCCATAGCTGACAGTCCCATCACCAAAGCCTTTCTCTCCTCTTTCTAGCTCTTCCAGCAGTCGAAAATTTCTTGGAACTGTGCAATGAATATATGACACAAAAACATGAGGGTCACCATCCAACAATAATAACTGCATCTTCCTTAAGTCTAAGCTGCTAAAGGTTAATCATTTTGCACACTATCTTTCAATTTGTTTCAGCAAAAATCAGCAAACAAAAACGAATTTAATCATTCATTGATATAAATTCTTAGTGCCCCTTCCAATATTTAACAGTTAACTTATTGCAGGGAAAGAATGGAAGTACTTGGAAGGGCATTTAGCTTGAGGTAAAGATAAAATGAAATAAGGGGTTTGATGAGCTCCATATTTCTATTAATGTAAGGGAATAGTAATAAAATGCCTGATTATGTCTAATCATTGCAATTGATCCAAGGTTACTTGGGAGCGGGAGCGAAAGTGAGAAGCGGGAAGCGGGAGCAAAGCGGGAAGCGGGAGCAAAGCGGGAAGCAGGAGCAAAGTGAAAAGCAAAATTTTCAAAAGCTTCCGGGGTGGGAGCATTTTTGGGTGCGTTTTTTATATAATATATAATTTTATATATTTTGAAGCATATGTCAACAAAACCATGTTCATCCATCAAAATTCAAACCATTATACACAAATATGCAAAGCTTCTCGTGTATATAGCAAGTAAGAGTGCATACAACCAAAATAGCTCCAAGGACATGAGGAATGAGACAATTAGGATTGGCAGAATATATTTCTATATTATGGATTACAATTGGATATCCAAAATAATGTATTCTTATGGTTCTAGCTCCTTGTGAAGTATTTGGTGGATCCCAACAGAGATCAATTATGTAGCACAAAGTTCAACCTCTGTTATGGCAGTATGGACATAAATGAGTTCATAATTACTTGCTTATGCAACTTGTTATGTTTAGTAAGATGCAATCTATAAGCCCCAGGATGAGAAGATCTACCTATTGCAAAAAGGAATGATACATCTACCAAGCACTATTATATGTATACCATCAGGCTTTTTAAAATGAGTGATGGTTATAAGGGTACGAGTCTGATTCAATTTTGGGTGCAAGTTTGTGTAGAGGATGTGTTCAAGAGGATATATGACTTCTGGCGTTTCACAATTAATAGGTATTTATTGAACCTTCTAATTACTATCTTTCTCACAGTTCAGTCTATTGTTGTGATAATCCTAGGTGGGGTTCAAAATGTCAATATGAAAAAAATCTCACACAGATAATCCGGAAGCATATCTTTCAAACTTATCTCGCACAGAAACTGGAAATCTCAAATGTCTTTGTCTAGCATTATTAGATTGCCCTTGCTTGCAATTAATTCATGGACAGCAAAACTAGTTGAATATATTGATGCTGCATCAGAATAGGGATTACCATACTGGTCAGGGCATCCAATGGACAGCGATATAACAAATAGAGTATTGGAGTTATTACTGATATGCATCATAAGGTATTTCAGTAAACCTAGAATTTTTCCCAATGGGAGTCAAGTAATTGCAAAGAAATAATCTGTGCTTATCGTAATCCTAAGATTGCCCATAAAAAAAACTATTCAAAATGCGAAATCCTTTATTTGATCATTAATATTGGCCAATGAGTAATTTCACAGCCTTCCTCAGCCAACTCTAACCTCTCTTTTATGGCCTTGGATTTGATGTAGTATTGATATATTTGGCGATGACCTCCTTAAAAAAAATATCATACCTTCCATGGTAATGACACAGAGCATGAAGGTATTAAAAATAATAGATGTAAGTATACAAAAGAAAAAATCTACAATGGCAATCAAGCAAAGCAAGGTAGTTGACTGTTGAATGACTATAAAATTTCAATGAAATATTTTGCGTGTTGACGTCCCAGTAAAGGGACCATAATGGCCCAAATCTGCAGATCATTAGAGATGAAGCCCAGGTAAGTAGCTCAGCCTTCCTTTGAAGCCTCCCTGCAAGTCTGTAAACAAACCTAAACTTATTCTAAAAGCTACCAGCACAAATCCTTCTAGAGAGTATTTTACATATTCCTTCTGCTACCAGATTCCACAATAAAATATGGACAATCGCCTTGAATCTAATTGAGGCTAAATACGAAAATGAAGGTCGGGGGAATAGGAGTGACAGTAATAGGAGCCGAAAGACCTTCATATATTAAAATTTTGGACTTTGGTCCCATACTTTTGTGGTTAAAAGCTATGGCTTTTATAATGGTCAATTCCAGAGTTATCAGAAGTGACGATTAGACACGGTTACAAAAATAAATAGATTTCTTATTTTTTCGCCATTTTAATTCTTCAGAGCCTTGCCAAGTTACTGACGTACATGATTTTTGCGCCATTGGTCAGTTCTGTTCATTTGTGCAAATTAGTGGTTTAGCACATTGAGCACGAGACTCTCCTTATTTAGAATGTGCATACCCTGCAGTGCATTAAAGACAGTATATATACTGGTCTATATGCCCATCTTTAACCTGGCATCTATGCCGTCTTTAATGCACTGTACAGCAGGGTGCATAACGACTGCATATTGCCTGCCTGCAGGCAACTTTCTGATTAATCGAAGCATCATCTTCAAGAAAACAACAGGACCATTCCAGTCTAAATCTGGTTCGTTGTCTCGGTATACTACAATAAATGTGTTGAAAGGAATGATGGGCATTAGCCAAACTGACTGATTGGGTATTTTGGTTTTCAGGGACTCGCCATCATTTCAATTGCAGAAATGCCACCCCACAAAATTGCAACAGTTTTTGTATTGACATTTGATCTCAGTTTACTACAGAAAATGTGTTGAAAGGAATACTGGGCATTAGATAAATTGTATGATTGGGTATTTGGGCAGAAGTTTTTCAGGAATTCACCATCATTTCAATTGCAAAATTGCCACCCCACAATATTACAGCAGTTTATGTATTGGCAGATACTCTGTGGGTGCCACTCGTTTGGTTTAGGACTTAATGCAAACCACTGTCGCTGGCAAACAAAAATACTTCCTTGATAAACCCTCTCATAAAAAACAAAAAACCCTTTATAGGATGAAGAAAATAGAAGATAAAACATAAAGACACATCCATTGAAATACACAATTTCTTGTAAATACACAGAACAAAAAGTGTGTCTGGGCGTGGGAGAGGGTGAAGTGCCCTTAATGAGCATAAATTGAGAATCTCAGAGCTCATCTGTAGCCCTGCTATGGGGTGGGGTAAATGAACTCACCAACAACAGTTGAGTGGTTGGCCATCCGATCCGATCCGATCTGAAACGTGGGAGGCGATGAAGGCCCTCAACTCTTAGCTCCTTCCCCTGCTCTCCTCTGCTCTGGATTCCTCTACCTCAATTGCCAACAATGATAAGTCAATCCTTCTTCTCCGAAATATATACATGTTTACATCGAAGATTAAAGGATAAAGAAATAATATTAATTCTCTTGTCCATTTAAGCAGTGATTTTGGCCTAAATCTATCATCAAAACAAACAAGATTCGGGAAACAAAAATTACAAATTAAAATGCTAGGAATCTTGAAAGACCAAAAGTGGTCTGTTCCGTTCAAATTCCAAAAGTTGTCTGTTCCATTCGAAGTTCTTTCCCTGAGGGGTCCAATTGACCACGTGGTCGTTTAAGGTGAGTTTAGCTCCTGCCCAAGAAAGATAAGTTATTGTGTGTTTCACTCGGCCATCTTCAATGGTGAGTCGGTGACCTTTCGGACCCTTCGTTGGGAACGATTCTATGTATGGTGTTTGAAGTAAATGAGCATTTAAGGATAGGGGTTGTTTTTTTGTTGATTAAGGAGCTGAGTTGACCTTGAGTTTTTTTGGGGGTTTTGTTTTGTTTTATAAGATTGTTTGTTTGTGGAGATGACCTCCTCCAAGGTTTAAAATTTTCTGCATACAAAGTGTTTAGGAAAGGAAAATTAATTATATTTAATAATATTTTTTTAATTTTTTTTAAATAATATAAGTTTATTATCATGTTTGAAGATATTAGTTTTCTCAAACTTTTTAAAATGACTACTTTATTTTTCATCACTTAGCTAATATTGGTTTTAATTTTAAAGTTTCATTATTTAGATAATATTGGTTCTAATTTTAAAGTTTATTTTTAAGTCAATTTTAAAATTTGCTTTTAAATGGGTTAAAAAGTTGATGATCATTATCTAAAACATTAAAAATATATAGTTATTATTCAAAAAAATTGAAAATAATTTAATGATTTTAAATAATTCAATTTATATTAACATAAATAAATATAATGTATTTGTTATTTTTTAGTTTAAATCTAAAAAATAAAACAAGGCATGGTAAAGACCTTTCGTTTATGGGCAAAATTAACTGGGTCAACTTGCTTACAAAATTAAAGATTCTAAAGTGCTTGATTCTAAAGTGTTTGATTACCCTTTGGAATATTGGATTGAGAATGTATGTTTAAGCCATTAATGACAATCCAAGGAAGTTCATTACCTTGGGTCTAGAAATAACAATTGGTTAATTGATGTCATTCTTTGATTATGCAATTATACATATATTTCATTTGCAATTACATAAATATAAACAAGGTGATTCAAATAAAAATGTGTTCTAATGCAAGAATAGCGATTGGGCACAACTTTTGGACTCTGAAAATACAATGTTATGATGTATGTTTTGTGCATAAGCATATGGTAGCATGTTGTACAGGGTAATTTTAGGTTAAAAAGCAATTAAATAATAAATCGACATAGTGGAAGGATTAGATATAGAGTCATTATCCATTCAGCTAGAGAAAAGGATCACATTCCACCCACTAAGATGTAAGTTGCAAACATTAATATAAAGATTGTCAAAAATTCAAATCCCCCACCATAAGTGTCTTTTCACATTTATGCCAACACAAGCAAAGCAAAGGCACGAGCAAAACAATTCAAACCAAAAAAGACCAATTCATTTGATCAAACTATAGAATATTGTGTAAATAACTTTATTAAAAATAGTGTGTTCGTTTGACAAAGGAAAAAGAAGAAGAAGAAAATCAAGAACATGCATGACCATGAGAGAGTCAACAATGTGTGGTTCTTAAATAAATTTGTAGTGAACCAACCAAGTTGGCTTTTATATGCAAAAATTATAATTAAATGTATGGCTTTAAATATAGTCTTTGGTTTATAAAAAAGTTAAATTATAAAATATAAAATCTTTAATAGTAAAGGAAATATTGTTTTAATGATAATAAAAAGGATAATAAATTAATGACAATAATTTTTTCTTATAAATAAAAGATTGTAAATTAATTATAATAGATAAGATGGTAAATTTATATTTATATTTATATTTTTTTTCTTCAACAACTTATTTGTTACTTTTCTTAATTTTTTTAAGAATATAAAATGATAAATTAATTATATAATTATAAAATTTATTATCTGCTTATGTTTTAAATTTGCTTTTTTATCTTCCGTTACCAACCTATTTGTTACACTTGTTTTGCAACGAGTTTTACATATTATTATTACTTATATTAATAAAATGGAATCTTATTTCGAATAATAGAAAAATAAAAGGAGTTATGGCTTTAGTTTATTTGGTGAAATTAAGGGAGTCTTAAATCACACGAAAGCTTTATTTTCAATATGGTATAGAATGCTTTTCCAACATGCTTTATATATTATTTTATTATTTAAATGCAATATATGTTTTTTTATGTTCTTTTATTAATAAAATGGAATATATGTTTTACATATTATTTTATTTATAAAATGGAATATATGTTTTTTTGATAATTACATAAAAGAACTTTAATGTTATTTGGGATATGAAAAATGATGAAGGGCATTCGGTTGCTTTTCAAAAGGATTTGAAGAAATCGAGCGGTTAATCATTTCTTTAAACTTTTCAATGATCTTGGGAATGTTAATATTGCCCTTTTCTTTTTCTTTTTCTTTGTTGATGAAGGAATGCAAATTGGTAGACTTGCTACTTTGGATGAAATTGGTGAAGTATTAAAACAATTTAATTGGTCAAAAGCTTTGGGACAAATGAAATGGTTGGTTTGTTAAATTTTTCAATTTATTTTTTTATTTGGTGGAAGATGAGCTTCTAGAGAGGGTTGAATATTCTATAACATAAGGTTTTGTGTCTGGTGTATTGAATTCTATTTTTATTATATGTGTTCTCAAATGTTAAACTTTAGACTTATACAAACTTTAGACTTATCTCTCTATGCAACTTAGTATATAAAATCATTACTAAGAAATCATTACCAAGAGGCTCATACTCAAGCTGGCATAAATTGTTTCTAAGGAACAATTTGGATTCTCACCCATCAGAGAAATCTTGGATGTCGTTGGTGTCACTCAAGAATGCCTCTATTCTATCAAGGTTAAAAAGATGAATGCTCTAATGTTAAAAATGGATTTAGCTAAGGCTTATGACAAAGTCAATTGGGTCTTCTTAAGGTTGATTCCTCTCCATATTGGGATCACTTTGGATGCTACTAGCTGGATCTTGGCATGTGTTTCCTCTGCAAACTTTGTTATTACGGTCAATGGTTCTCCTACAAACTTCTTCAAGATCTCCAAAGGGTTAAGACAAGGGTGTCATGTTTCTCCTCTATTGTTCTTGATAGTCATTGAAGATCTTAGCAGTATAATTGAAGCAGTTAGAAAGGATGGCAAATTATCTGGCATTAAATTCTCTTTCGTTCTACACATTACTCATTTACTTTTTGTTGATGATGTTGTATTATTTGGTAAAGGATCTATGGAAGAAAGGGGCACATTTTATGAGATCATCTCTTTATTTTGTACAGCTTAATGTATTGAGGTGAGTTTGAGTAAATCGGATTTTTATAGGAAAGTTGTCACTAATGATATTTTATCACAGATTGCTCCTTTATTTCCTTATAAAGTGAATGAGATTTAATCTAATCTTAAATACTTAGGTTCTTTCCTGAAACCCAACAATTACAAAGTTGAGGACTGGTTATGGTTTGTTAAAAATTTTGAGAAAAAGAATTGGTAATTGGTCTTGTAGACTTTTTATTGTAGGGGGCAATCTCACCTTGGTCGGGTCTATTTTAGTGGTTATTCTTGTATATCAGTTCTCAGTGGCTAGGGTGCCTCAATCCATATTGAAATCGAACTGGCATAAAATATTCAACTTTTTGTGGTCAGGGTTTGATAAAAGAGAAAAAATACATTTGGTGCATTGGGAAAGACTATCACATCCTAAATCTATGTGAGTCTGGGATATAAAAAAAATGAAATGATTTAATATGGCTTTATATATGAAGAGTTTTTGGCATGGATTATTTGGTAATGGTCTGTGGAAAGAAGTCCTTAAGGTTAAATATCTTAAATATATGTTGTCTATTGGATCAGGAATCCAATTAAAGTTATCAATGGTGTTTCTTATTTTTGGAATGGGTTTCTTATAACTTTTCCTTGGATAAACAAATGGATTGCTTAGAAGGATATCAAAGGATCCAATATTCTAATTGAGGTGGATCCTTTCTAGGTTGTGAACAAAAGTATCTCCTCTAAAGTTATTTAGAGGAATATTCGGTTGAGTTTGGGTTCTATACTTTAAAGCACATTAAAAGACCTGGTTGGATGAGAAGTATAGGTAATTATTGGATTGGAGCTGAGGACCTGGGCCTCTATGGGTAGTAGGCTACTGAAAGGATTGCTTACATTATGTCACTAAATAAAGCACATAACGGGTTGAATGATACATAAGACACTTTGGTTTAGGGTTGGAATAAAACAAATAGTCAAGTTGATGCAAAAGCTGCTTGTGAATCTATTTCTCAGGTCCAATTTTCCTCTGATATTAAATGGTGGTATGTTAAACTTTGGAAGTGGATCATACCATTAAAGGTTAAGTGTTTTTTTTTATTTGTTTGGAAAACTATATTCTTACATGGGATAATTTGATGAAAAGAGGTTGGTATGGTCCTAATTTGTGTGCTCTTTGTAAAAGAGATTATGAATCCATAAATCATATTTTTAAATTATGTCATTTTAGCAAGTTGGTTTGGCAGGAGATTTTAAAAACACTCCAATTGTTTGAGGACTGGGGCTATGTCTCCTTAGAAGATAATTTCAATAAATGGAGTCAAAAGGTAAAATCTCATAAATTTTTGCATGTCTTTGTGTGTTGGAATATCTGAAATATGAGGAATATAACTAGTTTTTATTAAATTTTCCCTAATGTTATATATGTTGTATGAAGTGTATGGGTCACTATAAGGATTACTTTTCAGTTCAATTACCCAAGAGAAGCGGACAAGTTTTAGATCCCAAAGTCACAAAGGGTAAGGCTGTAGGATTTTTTTATGGTGTTGTACAATCAAAATCTGGTGGTTGTGGAATAATTTTAAGGATCAATGATGACTAGTTTTTCAAGCTATGGTTGGGTTGTGGTAGAGCTACTAATACCAAATCAGAACTTTTGGAACTTTGGAGTCTGTTGTAGTTTGCCATAAGTAATGGTATCCTTTCTCTTTAAGTGTATGGTGATTCGCAGTTTATAGTTATCTAGGCAAATGGTATTTATAAGATGTAGTTTTTAGCATTAGATCATTGTTGCTATAGAATTAGAAGACTCTTTTCCTTGTTCGTTGTCATCCATATTGTGCATATTCATAGGGAATGTTAGCACCAGTGCTAAAATTTGAATATTTTTACAGATGCATCCACGCTAATTCCCCTGCAAAAGGATAAGAAAGTGAAAATTTATTGAAAATCCCGAGTTTTAGACTTATAAATATGCATGGATAAGAAAATTTTGATCAAGGTTAAAAGCTTACTTGAATGGATGGCTTGGGTGCTTAGTGGAGAAGATCAAAGGTCAAAAATCATTTCCGCCAAGGAAAATTTGGGAGCGGAAGAGTGGAAGAGGCAAAATTTTGGTTATAAAAATTGGTAAACCCAATATCTACTTTCCACAATCCGAGATCTGACACTTAAGAATGACTCCAGGATAAATTAACGATCTATGGAAAAGCGTAAAGTAAAAAGGCGGAATCAGAAAGGCAAAATTTTGGTTAAGAAAGATGGAGAAGTCGAGATCCGCTTTTCGCTCTTTAGCATAATCAAAAAGGCAGAAGGAGGAAAGGGAAAAATTTCATTCGTAAAGTTGGTGAACCCGCTCTCTGTGATCTGCATTCCGTGATCCGCAAGATCGACGGTCCAGAAAGATTCCGTCAAAGATCAACAGCCCAGAAGAGAGCGAAAAGGCAAAAAGGGGAAATATGAAAATTCAGCATCATGAAAGTAGAGATCCCGACTTCTACTTTCCGCAACCTGCAGCTTGATCTCATATCAACGACTGGGAAAGTTTATGTCTAAGATAGACGGTGCAGAAAAAGGGGACATGTGCACGAGGAAAGTATATTTCCCGATCGACAAGATCTGATAGGCCTAGCAAACTTTAATGATGGAGATCGAGGTGGATTTTAGATCCGCGGTATAGAAGGATTTCGTTGATAGACCATGCACACTCAAAGTCAAAGAGGGCCTGTGTGATGGGGAACATGCATAAATGACGTGTCCCCTCCCCATTGGATATCACACTCAGAGATTGGAGGTACAAAAGTCACGTTTACAAAGCACAATGGTTTAGAAGGCACATGTTTCAACGGCTGAGATTTGACGATGTGGAAGATCAACGACTAAGGTTGATTCCGTAGATTGAAAGTGCACGGGGTAATTAAGTTTTAAAATCTATGGAATTGCTTAGGGCATGCATATTTCAATGATGACTATATGTAGGAGAAATGGATCTACAGTGGAGGTTGATTTCGTTGATACAACATGCGAGGAGAAATGAACTTTTCAAATTTGTGGAATCTTGTAGACCCTGTAGGTTTTGACGACCAGGATCAAAGCTTAATCGAGATCTACGACTGAGAAAATTTCCACTAGTTCAAAGTGTTGTTGGTTTAATTTCCTAGAACTCGATGGAATTTTACAGAGTGTGCAAGTTCAGACACGTGCTTCCATTTCCTTGTTTCGACTAAAAGATTAATGGTCCAGAACAATTTCGCAGGTGGAAGATGCACAAAGGATCAAAATTGTTGCAGGTTGTTCAAAGATCCTCTAATCAGTAGTTTTCACCAAGCAAGCCTAAGTCCCAGGTGTCTAGTTTTCCATTTTTATCCATCACGTGTAGCCCAGTGTGCTCTCCCGATTTGCTCGTGATCATGGCAAATCTGTCAGGTCGAAATTTGTTAAGATTTTGTCTATGCGGTTTTGATCCCCACACTGTAACTGATTTTGGCTCTATTTCGAGGTTGGTCTCAGGAGCCCATGACCCTATAAATATAGCCTCAATAGCCTCAAGAGAGGAAGAAGGGGTTCGACATTAATTTTGAAGCCTCTACGCTTGGTTGTGTAGCTCTGCAAGTTTTCTTGGAAGTAATTAATGCAAAGCATACCCTAAATGTCTGATGTTCATCACGGTGTTCAATGTTCAGTCTGTGTTCCCATGTTTACTTCATTTTCATATTTGTGTAGTTTATGTTGATTCATTTCTAGTTGTATGCAAGGAATTTGTTCTCTGTTAAGTGCTCCTTGCATCAGATCACGTGTTTGTTATGTGCTTATGATGAATGTCTTGGAATTCATCCTCTGTTAGATGCTCCATTTCAGTTATCAGCCTTTACTGTTGCTTATGCTAAAGGTGTTTTAGGAGATTTATCCATAGATAGGTGCCTCCTGTCTCATTGGGCTTATTCTCATTTACCCTTTCCATTTCTCAAAAATATTATGTTGAATACTAACACATAGTTTGCCTCAGACTATGAAGGTTATCACTGGTCATTATTTGTTGTAAGTCCTTGAATGTTTCAGGTTTTGACTCCATTTCCCAATGGTGTGTTCTGTTTGTCTATCTTACACTCTTTAAAATCTCACAACCCTTTTCCCTCGAAAATCTAGCCCTCTGAATGCTTGTTTAAAGCCAAATGTATATGCGAATGACCCAGTGACAAAGATACAGCCCTCTCTGACTGTATAGGCTAGAATATTGTCTAAATATTGGTTTGAAATGGCTACTCTAGTGATTGTCCTACAACAACCAGAGGAAAATTACTAGGTGATAACATCTTGGCATCATTGTCAGGGAATAATCACTATTATCTCCTTGGGAAAATGACATTGTTTTAGTTCTACGACCTGGTTGAGTAGTCGGTCATAAACACATGTTGGTTGTATATGTTCTGGTGACTCCACTGAAAATGTTTGGAAGGTGACTCCACTGGGAATTACTGGAATTCGGAAGAACCAACATGAGGAGCAATCCTAATGTTGAATCTTTCCAAGATATTTTTGATCCAGAGAGTCTGATTCGAAGGGCCAATAAGCTGCAAAGGTTAGTTAGAAATCTTTCCTTACCTACTGAAGGTGTTATTTCTGTTAATGATATATCTGAGCATTGTGATGAAGAGTTTAGGCTAGCTTTCCCTAGGACTAAATCTAAGTCCAACCTCTCTGAAGTAGTTTTTGACACCTCTGCATTTGAATTCTCCAGTGCATTTCCTGGTCACCCCAGACCTTAGAACCTCTAGGTGGGGATTTGCAACACTTGCTTGACCTAGAGTGCCCCCTATTTTCCAATGAAATAACTGCATTAAGTTCCACTTCCAAGCTTAAAAAACCTACATCATCTGGTTTCACAACCCCTCATAGCTCTGTAGTCCCTCACATCACACTAATTTTGTCTATCACACCACATGCTATCCCTCTTGCAAACCCTTCCTTACCTCCAAGGATGGCTAGGTTTTCCCCTTTACTCCTCCCTGCTTCTCTTCACGACCTTCCCTAGGGATATGTCCAAAGAATCAAACAATTCAATGGGGAGAGGGGATATTCAACCAAGGAGTAATTGGAGCGGTTTTTAGATTGGACAAACTTGGAGGAAGTAGACTATGATGATGTGAAAGTCAGGTTGTTTTCCCAATATCTTGTTGGAGAGGCGATAAGGCAGTTCACAAACCTTCCAGACCAATCCATTATGAACTATCAAGCCTTTGAAGATGCCTTCAAGAACAAATGGGCGGACAATAAAAATCCCAAGTTGTATTTGTCCCAATATCATTCCATGAGGAGGAAGGAGAGTGAATCTATCCAATAATTTTCTGACATATTTATGAAGGTATACAATGCCTTTCCAACCTAGTTTAAACCTCCCCCTAATTCTTCCCAACTCCAATATGTTGTAGCCTTTGACAGTGAGTTTACCTTGTGGCTAAGCAAAAGAAAATCAGCCTCCCTGGTCGATATGATGAACGATTCCATAGAGGTAGAGGTAAATCTGACTGCTTCCAGAAGAAAGAAGAGGGATGAGGGAGAATGGAGAAGAGAGGAAGGAGGAAGAAGAAAGGATAAAGAGTCTGAAAAACCTTCTTCTTCTAATCCATAAGAGGCCAAAATGGACATGATGATGAAGACCATGGAGAAGTTGATGGAAAGGCTCACTGTGAACAATGTACCACTTCCCAAGGAAGGTCAAGAGCATCAAAATAGAAACCATAATGTAAGAAGGCCCCAGATCCTCCAAAACAAGCAGAGAGATCAGAGAAACCCTTCTGATCAACCTATCAAACCCCCATTTCAGGAGAACTATTTGGAGTAGGAATATGGAGATCAAGCTGAAGGTGACATCCATCAACTAGACACTAACTCATCCTCTGGATTTTTTTACCAAAGAAGAAAATGATGACTCCTTGCACGAAGCAGAGGAGCTACCTGCTGGGGAAACATAGGATTTTCAAAGGGGTTATCAACTTGTTGTCTTGGATCTTCAAATATAGATTGGTCTAAGGAACATAAATGTTCCTACTGTAAGAAATAAAGAGGCAACAAACAAAGCCTCTACTAGCAAACCAAAGAGCATTCCACCCCCTAAGGACACCTCCAAGAATGTAACTGATCCCAAAGGGAAAGAGAAAAAAGAGGATAACAAAAGGGGGTCAGATCACTGCTAGACCTCGTTCAGTCTAGAGGCTGAAATTGCAAAGATTAAAATCTATGCCCCTCTTACTAAATTGTTAAAAAATTATGAATATCCTTCCAAAATTGCCGCAATGTTGAAGCCTCCAGGAGAAGTTTCTACAATATTTGATTCCCTGAATCTTTAAGACGATAGTCCCACCATCCTATTTCGACCCCAGGTAGATGAGTCTGTTGATAAATATGTTCCCTCCTTCTATGTCAATCTGTTGAGAACTCATTTGTGTGAGTGCTACTACAAGTCTGTTACAAGAGACTTTGTTGTTGTATTATTGTGAAGATTTTAAATGTAATGTTTATATAATAACACTCTAGAACAAATGATATAGAGATATTGAATTATTTTGATAAGCTGCAAAATTATTTGTATGACAATAGCAGAGACATTGACATTGTTGTAAAGCTTGAGGAAGGTGGCAGAGACTTAGACCTGCACCTT
>LPNX010414076.1:38913-143854 GCA_001517045.1 Pseudotsuga menziesii
CTTTAAGAATTTAAAACTAATGTTTTGGGGTGATGCAGTGAAATGTGCAGCCTATTTGAGAAACAGAAGTCCCTCAAATGCTCTTGATAACAAGACTCCACATGAAATGTGGTTTGGCCATCTCCCTTCAGTCAGGCATCTCAGAGTGTTTGGTTCCACCTGTTATGCCTTGATTCCAAAGGAGCAAAGAAACAAGCTTGGTGCTCAAAGCAGAAAATGCATTTTCCTGGGGTACTAATAAAAATGACCAATCCATTGAGAGACAGCTTGATCGTTTGGAAAATTATCCTCATCCAAAGAAATATTTTGAAAATGAATATGAAATTCCAATCCTTGAAGGGGGGATTCCTATTCTGGATCAACCTTTGGAATTTCCATATGAAGCACCAACTCCCCCGCATGAAGAAGTTCCTGCTACTTCACCTAAACAAGAGATTCAACTGGATGATGTGATTGAGAGACTTGGAAGACTCAACCTTGAAGGAAATGAAGCACCACCAGCTGATCAACCAGGACCATCATGGAAGATTCCTAAATGGGCGACAAAGACACTTGAAAGTGTCCATCTAGATGAAGTTGGAAAGACGGGAACGAGAAGTTCAAAAAGACATGAAGATGGAGGAGAAGCAGATAATTCAGGTGATGACATGGATGTATCATTTGATTGTGAATTTAATTTATCTGCTAACTTTGAACCAACTTCCTTTGAAGAAGATTCTACTCAAGTTGAGTGGAAAGAAGCTATGGAGAATGAGTATGATGCACTCATGAAGAATGGAACCTGGAAGCTGGTTGACCCTCCAGTTGGAACCAAACCAATTGGCTACAAGTGGGTGTACAAGAACAAATACAGATCAGATGGCTCACTTGATAAGCACAAAGCGAGGCTTGTAGCAAAAGGCTATGCATAGAAGGAAGGAATTGACTATGAAGAAACATTCTCTCCTACAGCAAAATGGGCTACCATCCATACCTTACTCTCTTTAGCTGCTCAAAATGGGTGGAAAGTTCATCAAATGGATGTGAAGACTGCTTTCTTGAATGGAGACTTGAAAGAGAATGTCTTCATGTCTCAGCCAGAAGGCTTTGTTGTAAAAGGAAAAGAACAAAAGGTATGCTAGCTTGTCAAATCCTTGTATGGCCTAAAACAAGCGCCTTGCGCATGGTATGAAAAATTAACCGAGCATCTTTTGAAGTTAAATTTCGAACTTTTTGATCTTGATGATGCAGCACTATTTATAAAGAAAGTTGGAAGATCTGTTGTGCATCTTGTGGTGTATGTAGATGATCTTTTGATGACAGGGAACAATGAGAGCTATATAGCATCCATAAAGAAAGATTTGAAAAAGATCTTTGAAATGACAGATATGGGACATCTCCACTATTACTTAGGAATTGAAGTCACTCAACATCCTAAGTACATATTCCTATCTCAGAAAAAATATGTTGGAGAACTACCAGACAAATTTTGCATGAAAAAATGCAACCCTATCTCTACTCCAATGGAACAGAAAATGAAGCTCACATCAAGCGAAGGAAAAGAATTTGAGGATGCAACCAAGTATCGACAACTTGTAGGAAGACTTATCTACCTTACAACAACTAGACTAGATATTTCTTATGTTGTTGGCATACTTTCAAGGTTCATGCATAAACCTTGTGAAGGACACTGGTCAGCTGCAAAAAGAGTTCTAAGATACTTGAAGGGGACTCAAGACGTTGGACTCAAGTACTCTAAGGTGGATGACTTCAAACTTATTGGGTACTCAGAATCAGATTTTGATGGCGATAAGGAGACAAGAGTATCAACTTATGGATACACTATGAGTCTTGGATCAGCAGTTGTCTCATAGAGATCACGCAAACAGTCAGTTCCAGCAGATTCAACAACAGAAGCAGAATATGTGGCTGCAGCTGAAGCAACGAAAGAAATAGTATGGCTCAGGAAGATACTTGAAGATTTGCAAGAAAAACAAGAGAACTCCACTCCATTATTGATCGACAATACTTCTGTAATCAAGCTGGCTAAGAAGCCCAGATTCCATGATCGAACCAAACACATCAACACAAAGTATCATTTGATTCGACATCATGTAGAGGCCAAGACAGTCCATCTTCAACATTGTTCCACAAATGATCAAGTTGCAGACATCTTCACCAAAGCGCTTGGACGAGAAAAGTTTGAAAGATTTAGAAACATGCTTGGACTTACTAACACCCCTTCGGATTAAGGGGGGGATTGTTGGAATATAATCCATCGGGATTATATTTTGTAAATAAATAAAGGAAAATGAATAGTTATGTAGGAAGCTGAAAAGGCTGGTCGGAAGATGAAACTCAACCAGCATATGCAATGTATAAATAAATGATTTTTCAATGGAATAGATGAATCGGGAGTTATTTTACCTAACAAGTCTGAACATTCATAATGCCATCCTGCACAATGCCATGCTTGATTCACGAGCCTCCAACAATCTGATGCCCAGGGTGATCATGGATAGGCTGGGGTTGGAAGTAACCAGACCATACAAAGACCTTTTCTCCTTTTATTCTAGTAAAGTCAAGTTCCTAGGATTGATCAAAGATCTAGTCATCTCTTTGGCCCAAATCCCTACCAAAACCTTAGTCATGGATGTAGTTGTAACTGACATCCCTCCAAAGTTCGAAATGTTGTTGTCAAGATCTTGGGTAGCCAAACTCAAAGATGTTCTTCAAATGGATATGTCCTATGCCACCATCCCTATATTTGGATTATAGAGAAAGATATTTAGGGAGCAAAAGTTGGCATACATGGTGACCAGTGCTGAGAGGCCAAACAATCACCCCATCTATTCAGTGGAAACTTAGATGGGATCTGTTATATTCTTCACAGAAGGAGGCAAAGACCATTTTAGTTCATAGAATGCTACCTTTGTGCCTACTTAGGAAGAGATGGAGGGAGTGTGGAATGTAATTTTCGATGGGGCAGCATGCAGAGAAGGGGTAGGAGCTAGAGTTTGGATGATACCCCTAGAAGGGAGAGCTTTGAATTACTCCTACAAACTTGCCTTCGATTGTACAAATAATGAGGTAGAGTATGAGGCTATGATGTTAGAAATTCAGATCCTGAAAGATTTCCATGTCAGGAGGCTAGTGATACATGGAGATTATGAGCTGGTAATTAAACAAATGATAGGCGAGTATTAGGCCATACACCCCAGGATGAGAATCTATAGGAATGATGCCCAAGACCTGATAGAATGTTTTGAAGAATGTAGTTTTAGTCTGATTCCCAAATTACAAAATTTCATAGTTGATTCTTTGGCCACTTCTACTATTGTTTTCAAGGTCCCCATGTGTCCTAATGGAAAATATGAGATTGAAGTTAGGCATAAGCCCTCTATCCCTGATAATGCCAAAAGTTGACAGGTCTTTGAAGATGACAAGCAAATCCAGAAGTTCTTGACTCTCACTGGGGAGTTTGATGGATTGACTATTCATGAAGATAAGAGGATTCTAGAGGAGGTTGCTCCCACTCAGGAACCCTTGCAAAGATAGATTGTTGCTTCCAAAGAAATGCTATGAGATGAGGGTGTTATTCCTATTGAATATGTTGATGGCAGTGAAACTGAGGAAGCTTGGGAGCTAGAGTTGCATGAGGCTGAGGGACAACAAACGTATCTAAACAATCTATGTGGCAAAGAAATACTCCAGCTCAAAGGTAACTCTATCCTCGAAGTCTTAGTTCCTTTAGAAAATATTTTTTACCCAAATGATGTTGCTACAGAGCCTTAGCTGGTCCCAAGTTGTGAAGATGTGGAAGATGTTAATATCATGACAAAAGATCATCCCAAGCTCATAAAAATCTCAAGAACACTCTCATCAGAGGCCAAGCATAAATACATCTCACTGATGAAAGAATACTCAGATGTTTTTTCTTGGAGCTACAATGATCTCAAGGCTTATGACACAAGCATAATCCAACACACTATACCAATAAAAAAGGAGAGATTCCTTTCAAACAAAAGCTAAGGAGAATTGTTATGGAGAAAACTTCCTATGGCTTGGGTGTACCACAACAGACAGAGTAAATGCAGAAATCAATCCCTTCCCAATATGCAAGAGAAATAACAAATCTAACACTAAAGGATCTCGAGACACACCTTATTCCGGACAGTTGATGTAGATCCCCGTTGAGCTTTTTCCAATCTCACTCGTGTTAACAATTTGCTCTCTCAACAACAAACAAACAAGACAAGCATGCTATATAATGGTGTTAGACCTACTCTAGCATATATAAACAATAATGTATAAGCAATTAAAAGCATCCATGGATTCAATATTCATTTAAATGCACATCATTGGACATGAGAAGATATTTCTATTAATATAAATAAGAGATTACATGAATGACAACCTCTGTCGGCACATCTGCGAACCAGAGAAACTGAGTCCTCCACCTGTGCCTCCACCACCTCAATCCTCCATCTCTCTATAGCAAGCTCACAAGCAAAGGCAAGCTTGGGAAGAAGACCAAGTGCTCCAAGGGACAAATGGATGTAGACTAAAGTATAAGCAAGCTACGACAACAATGGACTATAGTTTTCTTGCTCTTCAATTCCTCCTATTCAATGTATCCAAAGGGTTCCTTATACAGTGCTTCACTGGGGTAATGGAAGGTCAAATACGAGCGATCTAGAGGCATATGGAAGTCTAGGAGACAAGTGACTTAGATCCACATCAAGGAAAACTCCAAAAATATTTGGCCTTTTGCACACATCCTGATGTATGCGGGTTTAAGGGTTATATCCACGTGTATACACAAGAAAGGGTTTGAAAGTCGCATACAGCAAATAATGAGTGTTTTTAGGGATGATCTTGGAAACATCAAAGGTACAAAAATGGTCCATGGGGTCCAAAGAGTCTACAGAGGGACAGGGAAGGCCATAAATGTGTGATCTACCATGTGTGGAAAAATTAGCTGTAACAGATGCCCCCTAATGTGTGAGGTCAGAGGGGTGATACGATGGCCAAAATATATTATAAGTCCATCCCAGAAGTGGAGTGATGAAGAACTAGGTGGAAGAACCAACCATCCAATAGTATAGTACAAATATCTCTGCATATGACTGCAAATACATACAGCAGTCCCGGATACATAAGAGTACAATGGCCATGAATAGGCATGATATAAAATATGACATGTGTGGTCATCGCCACGTACAATATAAATAGATCAAAATCTCCATGATGAAGATATACAAAGCACCAAGATCTCCATGAAAGCTGAAGATATCTGACATACACTGGAATCAAGTCACGAGAGCTGAAATCTCATGAACACTGGCATGATCAAGGAGGTAGCATATCATAAATGCCACCAATCTGGAAAGTCTTATACGCAACCCACTACAAGTACATGTCCTACTATGTGAATAGAGGTGTCGAGGTCGAACATAGTAGTCCATCGTCTGATTACCGGTCATTGATGTATATCATTAACAGACGTGAGATCACCCACCAATAATGAAAATGGGAATCAAGGTACTAGAGTGCAATCTAACAAGTGCGAATAAATGTGTTGAGATCAAACACTTAAAAGAATCCATCGATCATGGGACATTGATGTATTCCCAAAACTGTCGATGGTGAGAGAACCTACCACTGATGACTATAAGTCTCAAGGCACTCAAATGACTCTAGACTCCTATCCCAAAATAAATGATTTGAAGTCGTTGGGATGGAATCTACTAGAAGGAGGGCATTAAGGCATCCCCCATCATCCAACACGAGGTACTCAGCAAAGTTGTATAATGTGGAAGGACTCAATCATAATGTGCTTGAACCAGTACCAGTACCAGGAATGGCCAACATGCAAAGTCAAGAAAACTGAGGAATGGTCGACTCAGGCTTCAACTTCCTTTGAACAAGAGCATAAAGGCGAATGGTGACTGAATGTAGGTAGCATAGACTCAATATACAAAACTGGGACATATCTACGACACAGGAGGCATCGACAAAGGCTCCATAGGGACTGGAAGCTTAACTAGTCAATGGAGATAAACTCAAAGAAACAAGTACATCTCCTAAAGTCAAACTATTAACCCAACCAACGGATGTGATATATAGTGCTCTGTTCGAAGGTGATACGACTCGACTGCTGCCAAAGATAACATCTTTTCTTGTCCGACTTTTTGGTTTTTTTAGTTTTTGGACTTTTCTAGATATTTTGAAAAGCTTGAAAAAGAATAAAAGTGCTTTATAGTTACAAATTTAGGAGGAGACGAGTGTCAAGGGGCAAACAAACTAGTTCCAAGTAGTGGAACATACCTATGCTCAATGCAAGGAAACATGTGTAGGATAATGACACTCGGGGGAAAGTCCCCTCCCGGTAAAAAATGGGGAATCAAGCTGTAAATGATATATAAAATGAATCTGCTTGGTTGGACATGAGACAAGCTCGGGCTATATGGCTGATAATCAAAGTCCAGGAAGCTGGCATAAGGCTCAATAAGGCAAGCAAAACTCATGATAATGCAATTACAACTTGACAAAAGGGAGTCCTGGGGAAAAGGCCAACAAAAATATCAAGAGGAGTATGAAGCTCTTGCGCAAAGTCATGGCGACACTATACAAAGGAATCCCACACCCTAAAGGAAAAATGTTGACATGGGCACCAAATGCAAAACATGAGCTAACTAGGGTACCCATGTATGGTCAAGCTCTACCATTCACATCATGTCACTTCTAAAAGCAACAAGAAGGTTCCGTGATAATATAAAATGGGTTCATACCTAAGGTTAAAATGAAACGGTCATAAGATCATGCAAAGTGCCAACGGATGTGAAACCTAACCTATATGCCAGTTTAGACATAATACCTTAAATAGGCACGAACGGGTCAAAACCATAGTCAAACCCCGCTCAAAACGGACTCCTACATCATCAAATTAGTTCAAACGGTCCAAAATGGTCCAAAATGGTAAAAAACTATAGAAAGTGGGTAAAAAATTTCAAAAAATTTCTATAAATAGTAAAAAAATTTAAAATTCCATACCATTTGAAATTTTTACCCAACATAGTGCATTTGAGCTCAGAACTTCCGACACGAATTCTGGAAGCATCATCTAATGAAATCCGACCCCGTTTGATCCAGGTAACTTCTCATGTCCTCCCCTTCCCATTTCATGTAAATTTTTTAAGTTTTCATAGTCCAATCAATTTTTTAGACCATCCATAGTTGTGCGTTTTGGCCCACACATAAATTGGGGTTTTTCTGTGTATAGGGCTCGCCATACACAGAAAAAGCACCCAAACCTACGTACATACATGACTGTTTTGAAAACAGTTGCGTATAAGGACACAAATAAGGTTTTCAAAGGCAACTGCTAATCAAAACCCTGGTGTTTTTTGCAGGATGGTGTTAGAGTGGAGGGAAAGAGAACATGGGGATGTGGAGGAGGCCGTGCAAGTTGATCTTATGGCCCAACAAGCATTACGGGCATGTGGTTTGTACAAGTTTTGGTGTCTTGGCAGCCTGAGGGCCAAACCAAGACTACTCCAGCTGCTAGTGGATTACTGGGATCCAGACTCTGAGACTTTTCATATTGACGGGATGTCGCTCATCATTGAGGTTGAGGACATATACTTTATCACTAGTTTATCCCGACGAGGAGAGGTGGTAAATCTTTGATCTCATGGGCTAGGAGGTGGATTGACTATTGATGAGTACATAACTATGTACTGCTTTTCGGACATGGAAAATGTTAGGAGTCAAATCTCGACAAACTCTATCCAGGTTCTGGGACTGAAGGCCATACTATTGGCATTAGGCAAGATAGCCGAATTAGCTTCACTCCACCAGGCCTTTCGGCCACTAATGTTCTATGCAATGGAGTGTATGAGACCCACAATGTATGACTGGAGCATGACGCTGTTGAGCAACATGAAACATCGGCTCAGTGACTGCAAAATGGGCAGGGTGTGGAACTTCGATTTCGACAGTATACTGAGCACGTTATTCTTTGAGCGGGTACCAGGGATAAGCCCTAGAGTGGACATTCCTCCACATGGAGTTTGAGATCCAGCCCAACGACGTTGGGAAAATGTTATGCGTAGACTGGGCAGAGGTGGGGTGGCTAACCCCTACCCAACAGACTTCTTTCCATGGTGGCGGAGGCAGATCATCACCATATATGACTACCCTTATGCAGAGATAGACTTCTGTGGAGATCCGGACATGCCCCTACCACTAGGAGCGACATATGGTGACATAGGTAATGAATCCCAAACCTAATTTTTAAGTTTTTTGAATTATTCAATTTCTTTTTTTTGTGTGTTTTTTTATATATTGACTCAAAAGACATGTTTTTGGTGTGACGACACATATTGACAATTTGTCATGTGTATACAGATGTAGAACCACAACGACCAGATGGTTTCCCTCGTCATCGACGGAGGGGAAGAGGAGATGATATCATGGGCGTGGATGTGGAGCAGACGCTCCAAAGCATTCACACGAACTTCGTATGCTTGACGCACAGGGTACCCAGGGCGCAAGTCGAGGACTTGCCTGAGGCTATGCAACGCCAGGTGGTTGGTGTACCACGAGCATGGGTTCGATTATTCTAACAGCTAGCTAGAGCCGCAATGTGCTACTATGATCAGAAGCCCCTTCCTCCTTAGGCTTAGAGACCTGAGAGTATTCCTTTTTGTACAACCATGTATTATGTTTTGGTGGCTCGAAAGTCCCAATTTTGTATTATGACACTTATGTATTATGACGTCACTTTTTGGATATTAATGAAAAACTTTTATGATGATAGATTTTATTTATTTACATGTGTGCAAAAATGTATGTTTGTGAGATGTTCATGGTCTATGAAACAAATGCCAATCTAACACATAGTTAGCATATGAATCAGCAACTTGATTAAAATTTCTTGGAACATGAATGTATGTTATATTTTCAAATTGTCGTTCTAGCAATCTAACCCTTAAGAATCTTCGTAATAATGTCGTATCTCTATTGTGATACAAGCCATTAAGCTGTGAAACCACTAACGGTGAGTCAAGACGTACCTCAAGAGAATGAATGCCATGTGAAATAACATCACGCAATAACTCATTGACGGCACTATATTCAGCAACATTGTTTGAAGAAGGCTGTAAACATACTCCTCCTGAAGACAATACTTGACCCGTAGGAGTATAAATCACCCAAGCAGCCGAGGCTGAATTTTGAGTGTAGCGGCTAGCACCATCAGCGAATCCTATATGCATGAAAGACTCCATCGACATTTGCCATAAGAAGCGAAAGCTAATCAATCAAACCCAATCACCATAATAAAACCTAACTATGCAATGCAAGCTGTATAATAATATACAAAAATCAGTCTCGGCTGAAGATCATGCATAGTATTTTTTAAGATAGAGCCCATTTCTAGGCTTTGCCAAGGCTATCCCTTCATAATCCACTAGCTCATAGGCACCCTTCTCTAACACATGTTTGACCACGTAAGGACCATGCCACATGGGATTACTACCCCCAAGGGTTCTTTAGCTTGATCCCACAAAAGGACCAAATCACCTTCACTAAACTTCCTCGGACGGACATACTTGTCATATTGGACCTTGACGTGACGCTTATTTACTTCTAGAGCCACCAAGGCATCTTGGCGCTGCTCATCAAGTTGCTCTAAGTGGACCAAACGTTCTTCCAATGTGGAAGTGTTTGGTAAAAGCTCTATAGCTAGCTTCAAAGAAGGGATTTCACATTCAACTAACAAGACATACTCCACCCCATGTACAAGCTGAAATGGAGAGAAACCACCGGCAGTATTAACTGCAGTTCTATAGGCCCACAAAGCAGGATATAACATGATATGCCAATTCATCTTGCTTTGTGCGATGGTTCGTTGGAGAATGGACTTAAGTGATTTATTCACTGCTTCAACCTGTCCATTCGCCTGATGGTAATAAGAAGAGAAGTGCTCCTACTTATACCCTAACTTTGAATCCAACTCTTCCATCATTTTATTCTGAAAGTGCCTACCGTGGTCAGTGACAAGCTCTTTTGGAATGCTGAACCGAGTAATAATTTGGTTGAAAACGAAATGCGCGGCTATCTCACCATCGAATTTAACCATGGGCATAGCCTCCGCCCATTTCATGAAATAATCAACAGCCACTATAATATGGTGATGCCCCCCAATCGAAGCTGGGTTGCAATCCATAAAGTCAAGCCCCCACTTGGTGAAGGGACTGGCGGTGACAATAGGATGTAACGGGGTTGGATGCGAGCGCATATTGCGTGCAAACACCCGGCAAGGGTGACACTTCTTGACCACATTAACACAGTATTTAAAGATCGATGACCAAAAATATCCTACTCTCATCATTCAGCACAACCTTAGCCTCTTCATGGGTTAAACAACGATGCAAAATGGAATCTACCCCACGACGGTACAAAGTGTTATCACTATAAGGTAGTTCTTAGCTACTTGACGTAATCGTCGTCACTCATCCAATGAAAGGTGAGTAGGGACCTTCAATGTTTGCAAATATATAATGATATCCCCATACCACGGGTCCAAAGTTGAGATAACGAAAATATGCTCATCGACAAATGTATCCTCATAAACCTCTTCCTCCTCCAAACTTGGAAAATCAGATATGAGCTCCACAAAGATCAACGATTTCTTCAATTTCGCTGAAAGGAATTCGAGATCGAACTCTTGCAAAATAACAATCCATTTATTGTATTTTCCCCCAACCATCCTTCTAGTGAGGACGAACTGAAACAAATTGATATGAGCTACAACCAAGGTTTGGTGAAGGAGAATGTAATGTCTCAATTTCTGAACCGCATGAACAGTGGCCAAGGAAAGCTTCTCCACATGGGAATAATGGATTTCCACATCAATAAGGTTTTGGCTCAAATAATATATGACATGCTCGTGGAGATCCTCATCCTCCTGAACCAAAACCATACCAACCGTCTCCATAGACGCGGCCACATAAATCAATAAATCACGACTATAGTCAAGTGGACTAAGCACGGGGGCCGATGCTAAGGCTTGCTTAAGAGCATCAAAGGACTCCTGGGCTCACTCATCCTAGTAAAAAGGAGTGTCCTTCTTTAAAGGACACATAAAGCCTTTAGTCAAGTTGGAAAAATTAACTACGAATTTCTGCAAGAAATTTGCCATGCCTTGCAAACACTGAAGGTGTCTAATATTACGCGGGGGAGACAATTGAAGTATTGCCTCAACCTTTAAGGGATCGACTCTTATACCCTCCTTAGATACGATGAACCCTAGCAAGCGACCAACAGACACGCAAAAGATGCACTTATGAGGATTTAAACGCACTTGGTAATGGCGGCATCTTTCAAACACTAACCTCAAATGGTATGGATGACGCACTCTCAAACGAGAATGAGCAGCAAGGTCATGCAAATACACTTTGATAATCATTTTGAGATCATGAAAAATTAAGGTCATAGCCTGCTGAAATGTAGCTCCGACGTTTTTAAGGCCGAAAGGCATCTTTCGATATGCAAAAGTACCCCAAGGACAAATAAATGCGGTCTTATGTTGATCCTCAGGTTTGATCTGAATCTGATTATATCCGGAAAAATCATCCATAAAGGAAAATACCTCGCTTCTCACACACTCATCCAAAATCTGATCAATAAATGGTGTAGGAAAATTATCTTTAGGACAAGCACGATTTAAATCATAGAAATCAGTGCATATACAGATCGCCCCCTATTTCTTATCAACCGGAACAAGATTTGAAACCCACTCCGTCAGGGGAACAGGATAGATAAAACTAGCTTTTAACAGTTTCTCTATCTCATCCTTAATGGTGGGTGCTTTTCTCGGATTCACCACACGCAAACGTTGTCGAACCAGCTTCGCATTCAAATAGGTTTTAATCTCAAGTTCGACAATATGAGGGTCAATACCTAACATTTTCTCGTATGAACAAGCAAAGATGTCACGAAACTCTTTAAATAGCTTGGTATACTCCTTGATCTCATCAGGGGAACAACCCGCCCTAATGTAGACGTCCTCAAATTTTCCAGGATCGCAAGAAATATTGATAGGAATAAGGTGATAAATTTGCCATGTTCCCATCGGCCATCTGACCAGGAGAGCTCAATGGAACCACGGGACTACCAATGTTCTTGCTAAGAATCTCCCTAAATTCATCAGGCTCCATACGGTCGAGTTCAGGAAGAAAATATGATCGATGATGTAACTCTTTCCAAGGTGGCTCAACCCCAGGCATGGCCTCAATAATGGCTTCATCTGATGAAAAAACATCATTAAGGCAATCATGTGCATGAGAGGACTCAACTGCCCATGCAGGAAGCACATACAAGTCCTCCTCCTCCATCCGCGAAGAGGAAGGACTAGGCTCTGCAACTTGATCAAGATTCGCTTGATATGCTACCATCATTGCAGGCAACAACACATCCAATTCGATAGGTCCAATCGAAGGACTCGGTGAAGGAAGAATCCAAGGATCTTCCATATGGGTAGTGCAAAAGACACCGAATTCAACGAGGACGAAGCCCCACCAAAACTAGATCCAATCATAAGAATGGGTGCAGGATAGCTAAAGGTTCCCATAAGAGACAGATACATACCCACACCCACACTCACACTCCCATTTGTCGGTTGAGAATGATAGATAATTGGGATAGAAGTTCCTGATGATGCATTAACATTCGGATTATGGAATGACGTTTGATCAATCGTAATGATCTTCCCATTAAATGGAAAACATATCACTCGAAAGAGAGAAGAGGCTATGGCTTACATACTATACATCTAATTTCGGCCCAACAAAATATTGTAGTCAAGGGGCGCATCAACCACCTCGACCTCGATCGCGACGGCTTCTCTCCCAATTGGACCTTAAGAGAATTTAGAATCCCGTGCGGCCGAAATGATCTACCATCAAAAGCTATCAACATAGTAGTGGATTGAGACAACTCAGGAGAACCCAAACCCTTCCAACATGACAAAGACATCACGAAAGCAGCAACGCCTTCATCAACGACAATGCGTTTGATGGTCATATTAAGACACTCTACATGAATCAAAAGAGACATGTAGTAAGGAAAGCGAGGCTATATTCCCATGGTTTCAAATTTGATAATGAAAGAAGAGTTATCATCATTAACCCCAAGAGCAGAGAGCAAGGCTCTCCTCTGCGGATGATAAGTCTGAAGTACTTCAAGCGCGGACATCGCATAAGGAGTTTGGCCATAGGTTTATCCATAGGTTTTTCGATATGCAAAGGGCTCTCGAGTGGAGCGGGTTCCTTTCCAAGGTTTGCTTGCGACGAACCATAATCCTTCGCACGAGTCACAACCTTAGCAGCGTGCACCATGTTGATGCAACCATGACTAGTATTGGGCTCTGACGGATTTTGATCTCCACCCAATGCACAATGAGGATCAATGGTCCTTGAGTTCATATTTTGATTGTTAGGTAAAGGATTAGTTATCACAGCTAGGCCCTTTGCTATGAACCTTGAGGCATCTTCTATAGGAGGGCACAAGTGAGTGAGGTGGTCCTCCTTACTATTAGTTTTTCAACATTAAGCTAGCATTATTAGGCTCTTTAACTGAGAGAATAACAAGCACAACAATCAAACACAAGAGACAATCAACACAGTGTTTTTCCTCGGGGAAACCATAAATGGAGAAAACCCCACAACTTCCTCAGAGATAGAATCAGCACCAAAATAGAATAGCCCAAAACAGTAAGTGATCTCCCGACAGCAGTAACCTTCTTCTTATCTAGCCCTAGTGTCTTCTCCTTCCTCAACTATGCGCTACACTTGAGTGTGTATGTGATGTGTGCTAAATAGAGAAGTCACCTCTCTATTTATACTGCTTCCTGGCATGACTAAAACCCTACTAGGGCTAACTTCACTAAGTGACTCTAATAACCCTAGTGCCCCGGAATTGTGGGGACTTTAACCCTTAGACAATAGGAGGGTTACTCACACTGACTTGACATCACTTGTTTACATTATAGATCCTCTCGATCAGAACATCGGGGCATGACATCATGACTCAATTATATAATAGACACATCCCGGAATAAACATCGGGTTACAAGACATAAGATACATAGATGAATACATTTCGAAGTTACAAATACATCAACAATCCCTCTTAACTAGGAAGGTATTCTTTCGACACAATTTTCAGCATTGGTCTTCTTCTCTGTATCGACTGGATCAACTCATCATCTTCATCTTCAAGTCTTCTTAGTCTTTAAGTCTTCTTCGTCTTTGAGTCTTCTTTGTCTTCTTCGTTTTCAAGTCATCTTCTTCTTCAAGTCTTCTTAGTCTTCAAGTCTTCTTCATCATGGGATCTGCATCATCAAGACTACTGGATCATCACTGTTGGATCATCATCTCATTTGGATCATCACTCAATCTGGATTGTCATCAAGTCTGGATCATCATCACATCTAGATCATTACTTGATCTAGATCATCATCGAGTCTGGATCATCATCACAACTAGATCGTCACTTGATCTAGATCGTCATCAAGTCTGGATCATCATCACATTTGGATCATCACTTGATCTTGATCATCATCAAGTCTAGATCATTATCACATCTGGATCATCATCAAGTCTGGATCATTATCACATCTGGATCATCATCACATCTGGATTATCACTTGATCTACATCATCATCACATGCTATCTTAGAATGGTGCTATCTCGATTCTTCTCGTCACAAGAAGTTCTACAGAGTCAATCCTGTAGGCCTACCCTTCATGTAGGTCTTCATCAATGCTTATATCTGACACTTAAGTCAGAATGGCCTGCCCAGCTCTTACATCTGACCTCATCTTGTCAAAAAGGCACGCCCAGCACTCACATCTTACCATGTGTAAACACATCGCGCTAAAATGGCTCAGCACTTATATCGGATCATGTGCCAGAACATCGCATCAGAAAGGCTTTGCACTTACATCCAACCTCATCTTGTAAGAAAGGCATAGCACTCACATCTGACCATGTGTAAACACATCGCACCAGAATGGCTCAGCACTTATATCTGACCTCATCCTATCAGAAAGGCTCTACACTTACATTCGACCATGTGTAAGCACATCGCATCAAAAGGGCATGCACTCACATCTGATCATGAAGGAACTAATCCTATCATCGCATCAGAATGGCCCCTAGTCCTAGACTGAGCTACTTGGTAACTGACCAGGTGCCTGCATTCTCCTAAAGAATGGTAGTTGCCCTTACATCTGACCTACTCGTCAGAATGGCCAACACTCACATCTGACATGGGAGGAACTTAATCCTTTAGCCATGATAGAATGGTTCAGCCCTTACATCTGATCAAGTGGGAATACATCCCTCTCTTATAACAAAATGGCTTCTCAGTCCTAGACTGAGTTTTCCTGGTAACTGACCAGGCACCTCCATTCCCAGAATGGCAACAACCCTTGTATCTGATCACTTTGGAACCAATCCTATAGTCACATCAGAATGGCTCAGCACTCATATCTGACATGTAAGGAACCAAATCCTCTTACCATGATAGAATGGATCAGCCCTTACATCTGACCATGGAAGGAACTTAATCCTCTCCCATGTCAGAATGGCTCATGGACTCATCACTTCCCTTTGGAGGGAACCTCGATTTGGAGAACACCAAGCTTCTCCCTGAAGTACTCAAAATTCACCCTAGCCAATGGCTTCGTCAACACATCAGCTATCTGATCGTCCATCGCAACATACTGGAGCTTCATTGCTCCCCTCTGCACCATATCCCTGATATAGTGATACTTGATCTCGATATGATTCGACTTGTCATGGAACACTGGATTCTCTGACAACTTCACGCAACTCTAGTTGTCACAATGTATACAAGTAGCATCCAACTGGAGATCAAATAAATCAGACCGTAGCTTTCTCATCCATACTGCCTCACAACTAGCTGAACAAGCTGCAACATACTCTGTTTCAGCTGTACTCAGTGCCACACAGGATTGCTTCCTGCTAAACCAAGAGATCACACCTGATCCCATACTGAAACAACACCCTGAAGTGCTCTTCCTATCGATGGCACTGCATGACCAATCTGAATCAACATAACCCTCCAGGTTAATCTTCTGATTCGCCTCGTACTTGAGCCCATAATCAACTGTACCCCTCAGGTACCTCAGAATATGCTTTGCAGCAATCAAGTGAACATTTCTTGGACCTATCAAGAACTGGCTCAAGGTGTTCACAGCAAAGCAAATGTCTGGTCTTGTGTTCGTTAGGTACATCAAGGACCCAATCATCTGACGATACATCATAGCATCAACCGACTCTGATGAAGTATCACTCAATAGCTTCAGGTTCGATGCCATAGGTGTGGCCATGGATTTGCAGTCCATCATCCCAAACCTCTTCAGGATCTCTACTGCATACTTCTCTTGTGTAAGGGAGATTCCATCTGCACTCTGCCATACCTCCATGCCTAGGAAATAATGCATCATACCCAAATCCTTCATTTTGAACTCGGCATCAAGCTTTCTCTTTGTATCAGCAATCAACCCATCCATACCTGTCACAAACAAATCATCTACATATAGTAGGAGCATCACTGGGTTGCCATCTTCAACCTTGTAGTACAGGTTGGAATCTTCTTTACTCTTGGTAAAGCCCAAACTAGATAGAAAGCCATCAATTCTACTATACCAAGTCCTGGGTGCCTTTTTCAAACCATACAGGGCTTTCTTCAATCTGCATAGATGAGACTCTCTGACATGTGTCTCAAAACCGAGAGGTTGTTCTACATACACTTCCTCTTCCACTACACCATTCAAGAAGGCAGTATTGACATCCATCTGGTGTATCTTCCATTTCATCATTGTAGGCAGAGCAAGTACTAATTTGATGGAAGTGTATCTGGCTACAGGTGCAAAGGTTTCTTCATAATCTATTCCTTCTTTCTGAGAGAAACCCCGAGCCACAAATCTTGCTTTATATTTTTCAATGCTACCGTCTGCAACATGTTTGATCTTGTAGATCCATTTGGAAGTTACAACTGACTTCCCTTCTGGTCTTGGGGCAACATCCCAAACATCATTCTTCATGATCGATTGATACTCTTCGATCATAGCATCCTTCCATTCTTTCCATTCTGCTGCTTCTTCATAACTAGAAGGTTCTTTATCAATGAAATCACATAGTAAAGCTACATACCCGGAGCAGGATCTAGTCCTCTTTCTTTCTCTGTGATTCTCTTCTGGAGCCCCATATCTTTCCACACCTTGGATAATTTCACATACCCAAGCAGGTTTCTTCTTATGAGGATTCTTCTCTAGAGGTGGATCTACAGGTCTTTGTGGTTCTTCAAATTCTCAATCTTCTTCTTGAGTTTCTTCATTCATGGTTGTATCATGAATTCTCGGTGCTTCTGCTTCTTCAATTTCTTCAACAGGTCTCTTTTTGGATTTGTTGTAAGTTGTGTCTTCATCAAATGTAACATCCCTGGTGATGTCAATCTTCTTGTATCCTGGGAAAGATATTCTGTAAGCCTTCGAGCTTTCAGAGTATCCCACAAATAAACCCTTCTTTCCTGAAGGATCTAATTTTGTTCTCTTCTCTTTTGGAATGTGTATGTACATAGGACAACCAAATATTCTGAGATGGCTAACTTCTGGTTTCTTGCCAGAGAAGACTTCTTCAGGAGTCTTGTTCTCAAGTACTCTATGTGGAGTACGGTTCTGTACATACACCCCTGTTCTGGTAGCTTCTGCCCAAAGATGCATAGGAAGATCTTGATCATGAAGCATAACTCTTGCAGGTTCCATGATAGTCATGTTCTTCCTTTCTGCAATCCCATTTTGTTGTGGATTATAAGGAGTGGAAAACTACCTCTTAATCCCTAATTCTTTACATAGCTCTTTGAATTCATTCGAAGTGAATTCTCCACCATTATCTGATCGAAAGGTCTTGATCTTCTTTTCAGTGTGATTCTCGATCAAGGCTTTGAATTCCTTGAACTTGCTGAATACTTCGTCTTTGTTCTTCATGAAGTAAACCCATGTCTTCCTAGAAAAGTCATCAATAAAAGAAACATAATATGCATACCCACTTAGTGAGCTTGATGATATAGGACCGCATACATCGGAGTGGATGATTTCCAAGATTCCTTTTGCTTTGCTTTCACTACTTGGAAATGTCTTCTTTGTGTTCTTTCCTTTCGCACATCCTTTGTAGACCCCATCATGTTTTGCTTGTATTTCTGGAAGACCTTCAACAACTTTGCTTACATGAGGTAGTGCTCTGTAATGTACATGTGAAAGCCTTCTATGCCAAAGTTCATTTGTCTCTACTGTGTCATGGACCAAGGCTTGTTCTTGGTGTCCCTTCAATTTGTACAAATCTCCTTCTTGTTCACCAATCACTATTGCATCATCAATAGTCTTTCCTTTTGGCCACATGATGACTTGACCATCTATGAATGCAACCCTCATTCCTTTTGCATCTAATGCTGATATGGAGAGAAGGTTCTTCTTGAGTCTTGGCACAAACAATACTTCCTTCATTGTTATAGACTTTCCAGAGTCTAGCTTATAGGAAGATTCCCCACTACCTTTTATTGGATACTGGTAGTCATCTCCTAGCTTCACCTTGTGAGGTGATTCATGTTCTGAGAGTTTCACAAAGGATTCCTTGAATCTAGTCATATGTTTGGAAGCCCCACTATCTATAAGGCAATCATCACTTCCATGAGTAATGTTTCCTGTGAGAGCGGAAATCAAAACATATTCATCCTCTCTTGAAGAATCTTCACTTTCATATTTGGTTCTCTTCAATGAAGGTTCATCATCCTCTGCAGCATGAGCATGATGTCTTCTTTTGTTTTCCTTCTTCTTGTGAGAGCTACTTTTGTTCTTAGGACAATCTCTAGCAAAGTGTCCTTTTTCATCACATGTATAACAAATGAACTTAGACTTATCTCTAGGTTTTCTAGAGTTATTCCTTTGATGAGAGTACTTACTTCTGTGATGGCTGGATCTGGGTTTCTTGTATTGTACTGTGAGAGCTTGATATTCACTTCCCATCTTCTCTTCTCGAGCTGCTATCTGAGCTTCTTCTTGAGAACATTCTTCTCACAATTTGCTGAACTTGACTAACTTCTTTCTAGGACAGATCCCTTGAATGAAGGAGTCCCATGTCCTAGGGAGACCATTCAAGGTGGTCATCACAATTTCTGCATTCTCCACTTCTTCATCTACTACTTCTAATTGTTCCTTGATCTAAGAAACCCTTGTGAAGTAAGACTGGATGGTCTCTGCATTCTGGATCTTCACATTCTTTAGTTGATTCCTCAGAGTCATTTTCCAGTTTATGTTCTTCCCTTCAAACAATTTGGTTAGGGCATCAAACATAGCTTTAGGTGTCTTGAGCAAGGACACCTGTGGGATAAGGTGATCCTTGATAGAATCAGCAATGATCCTCTTTGCCATAACCAACTTCTTCTTATGTAAGGCCTTAGCCTCATCTCCCTCTCGAACTGGAACCTTCTCATTGATGTAGGAGTCCAACTCATTCTCTTCCAGGACTAGGGAGATCCTATACTCTGAAGCTCAGAATTTATCAACTCCCTCAAGCTTTTCATCAAGCTTGGTATGATGAGACATCTCAAATAAGAACCTAAATGGAAATACAAAAGATTTAGATCTTACCAGGTCAAGATGTCGGATCTGGATTTGGAGCTGAAATCTTGTAGCACTAGTTTAGGAGCAAATTAGGGTTTTGCTTTTTTGGAGTTCTGTCCAACCAAATGCTTTGAAATTGATCCCTAACTTCGATTTTGGGGAGGACATCAATCCTGACCTAGGCTCACTCAAAAATTCCTCTTCTATGAAAAGCCTTAATTTCTGGCAGTAGTGTCGTGTCCAAAACTGAAAAACCTCTAAATTGGATTCTGCTTCGACAGAAAGATGCACCCTAAGGAGGAGAGTTATTCCACCTTACTTTTGCTAAAAATCTATGGAGGAAGATCCACAAATTAGAAAGCCCTAGTTCCCGCAGCTGCACAGGGTCTTCTTCTCAGGTTAGCTCTGATACCATGTTAGTTTTTCAACATTAAGCTAGCGTTATTAGGATCTTTAACTGAGAGAATAACAAGCATAGCAATCAAACATAAGAGACAATGAACACAGTGTTTTTCCTTGGGGAAACCATAAATGGAGAAAACCCCGCAACTTCCTTAGAGATAGAATCAACACCAAAATAGAAAAGCCCAAAATAGCAAGTGATCTCCTGACAGTAGTAACCTTCTTCTTATCTAGCCCCAGTGTCTTCTCCTTCCTCAACTATGCACTACACTTTAGTGTGTATGTGATGTGTGCTAAATAGAGAAGTCACCTCTCTATTTATACTGCTTCTCGGCATGACTAAAACCCTACTAGGGCCGAATTCATTAAGTCAGTCTAATAACCCTAGTGCCCCAGAACTGCAGGGACTTTAACCCTTAGACAATAGGAGGGTTACTGACAATGACTTGACATGACTTGTTTACATTATAGATCCTCCTGATTGGAACATCGAGGCATGAAATCTTGACTCAATTACATAATAGACACATCCCCGAATAAATATTGGGTTACAAGACATAAGATACATAGATGAATACATTCTGAAGTTACAAATACATCAACACTTACATAACTTTCAGGGAAACTTTACCTTACGTTTAGTCTGCTTTTCCTCCCCAGCAGCATGAGCATTATTGTCATTATAATTAGCATTTTCATTCTTAGTCCCACCCTTACGATTAGTTTTCCCTTTTTTCTTATTCCTTCCAAGCTGCTGGTTGCCCTTCTGGTCCGACAATTGCACAAAAAGTACACTCACTAATTGGGTAGGTTGAGACGAAGCCGTGGCTTGTCCCAACGCAGATTGATTAATTGACAATTGGCTCACTTGTTTCATAACTGAATCTGTAGGTTTGGTGCTTGTAGATCCCACAAAGCCATCGGCATGTGTCCCAGGCTTGACCTTGGGATCGAAACTAGATCACGGAGCATTAGGTATAATCTCATACAAAAGTTTGGATTGAGTGTAGATCAAATCCAACTCTTGTGCCCTAAAGATTGCTTGTTCATCGTTTTGGACTCCGGATGTAGAAACATCCTTTGCGATGTAAGGTAACAACAACTTGAGGAACCACTCAAGGATAAATTCTGATGGTATAAAGGCTTTAATCAACCACTTCCGTCTATGCCACTCTTGAATATGATCCGAGATATGTGTGGCTTTGTCTTGTCGAAATGTTGGCAAGAGTTCGGTACCAACGTCGTAACGTACGGGTAGTTGAAAGTGATTGAGGAAATTCATGGCAAGGTCATCAAATAAAGCATATGCCCCCCTTGGTAACTCTATATACCATTTCACTGCAGGCCCGGTGAGGGTGCGTTGAAATATCCTCAAATGGATTGAATCGTCATGTAAGGAATTGGAAGAGCAACGAAGGTGAAAAGTAGTGACATGCTCACTAGGATCTTCTCCAGCTTTACCCTCGAACTTGGGAATCTCCGAAGGAAGCTTGTCAAGGACAACCGGCCAGGCCGGGTCATGAGATATCGGATCGTTCATAAGTCTCAATAAGTCAGGTAAGTTCAATGTTGCGAGGAAAGGGAGCCTAGGTTGAGTCGGTCTATGCCATGCTCCCTGGTAATTCTGGTTCATGTAAGTTTGATTGTTGTAAATACCATGGCCATGGCCATAATAACCTCCTCCTGTTTGACCCATGTAGGGCTGCATGGAAGCATTGTGATGTGGGGTGCCTTGATTATGTGATGCTACAAATCCATAATTGGAAGAGTAAGCAGGTTATTGATACCCGTACCCATACGGTTGATAGTTCTATCCATACTATGGTCCATAATAATGTCCATGAGAAGCTCCATAAGGTGTCCCATGGGATGTCCCATGAGAATGTCCATAGTTAGGGATATGGGGAAATCCTTGAGATGGAACATAAGATGATCCAGAAATAGGGATATGACCTCTCGACATAACAGGAGGTACTTGACTCTGAGATACTACCGTGTGAGTAGTCGCAGCACGAACATGGCTAGTAGCGATATTCCGGCCCGAAGGACCGCGTGAATGAGGGGGAGGAAGGGTTGTCAAAAATTCATTTGAAGGAACAGGGTTCGAGGATGAAGGGACATGTAAAGGAATGTAAGTGGTGTTCCCAATGTTCACCCGTCTCGGTTCTGGTATTCGCATAGAATTACTAACACTAGGTCTAGGACTAACATGTGAGGTTGATTCCACTGTAGGGATGGAAGGTGTAATGTGACTAGTGCTCCCAAATCTCTCCGGATGGAAAGGAATAGGAGTGCCCCCAGGCGTAGTGCTAGGCTTGACTTTCGACTCGACATGATGTGCCAGATCAGGTGTAGGGATATTAGGCATGCCATAACTAACATGACTAGTGCTTATGGGTTCATAATGAGTCTCGTCACCTGGAAACCAATACCAGCGACTTGTGAATGAGGGATCATAACCAGATTGTGAAGGTATTTCCAGTGAAGGATCATATATGGGAGTAGGATCTTCCTCCCCAACCTCATGAGGTGGAGAGGACATCTCTGGAATCTCATCCTCATGATCTCCCATAGTGTGTGAATCAAAGTGAGAAGTAGTCTGCCCGGACTATCTATTTCTCTCTCCCAAAGGAGTAGGAGACGTGGAAGGTGGAAGTCCTGCTAAACGACGAGAACGGTGAAGTGCTGTGCCTAAATCCACAATGACTCAAAAAATAAAAAGACTCAGTATAATTACGCAAACCCTAGGCAAACCAACATGCATAGAGCATGCACCTATAAAATGTAAAGCCAAATCATAAGCAAACAAGGGTCGGATATGTTAGCTCCCGAATGAAGTAGGTATGTCTCGCCTAGGAGAGGCTTGAGACTCCCATACACAACAAGCGGAGGTTTGTAACCAATTATAGTGGCCCCCAGCTTCAACACATATAGCAACTATGTTGTCCGACCCCTACCTGGCTAGGGTACCTGCAGAATAACCTCTGCAAAGTACCCTCTTGATAACCTAGGTAAGGCAACTGAGGTCACCTCAATATAATCAATGCTTAGGCAGACAGTCACATGTGGGATTGACCGTATGGGCAGGGTAGCAAAGACCGAAACTCTCGAAAGAGTCGCCAGATATGAATACAATCCTGGAAATATCTCTGGTGCTACTCAATTACAACCAGGGGTTATCCCAATCATAACTGCTCACACTGTCTCGTGCTTAACTCCCTTGTAAGAGGAGGATCTTAAGAACACTAATTATATAAGGGAATTTGACACTCTCACCTGGACAGACACATAAATGTTTCGTTTAGTGGTCTTGGAGAATTTACTCACAATGAACTATTCCAAGGCCCTAAAACCTAGTCTTGTTGGTGCACCCTATAAAAGAAAAGAGTGTAATTCATTTTATTATGTGTTTATTTTAATTGGCTTATTACTCAAAGGGAAAATGGTCATGCAACTAATGATGTTATGACGCAACAAGAAGTAAAATGCACACCTAACAATCAATGCAAATGTACTGTGTCAAATGAAGAACAGGGTATGCTACTACGTGAAGTGCAAAATTTTCCTTCAAATGAATATGCAATCATTCCTATATGAAAATCTGACTAATATTCTCCAAGCAAACCTAATGCAAGTACCATGCTAATGCAAAATGCAAACAATGGATAATGATGCACAAAGCAAATGATTTTGCATTTTTGAATTAAATGAGATAAAAAACAAAAGTATAACTCTACAACCCTCAGACTCTGCAAGCACTAACAAACAACCATCAAGCAAAGCACCAAGGTAAAAGAGACCTAATGCACTAATACCAAAACAAAAAATAGAAAATGAAATGACAAGAATATTTTCTAAAATTTAAACTAACAAGGTGTCTCTGGCCAGAAACAAGGATGTATACAGACTCAAGAAGCATCCAAGAAGACTCAACAATCATCCAAACTCACCCAACAACACTTAATCTTCCCAAAAAGGCAAAAAACAAGGGTATCCATGACTGTTCTCAGTAAATCTGTGTATATACGTGACTATTCAGGGAAAACCCGCGTGTACATGTGATTGTGAAAGCAAAACTCGCGTATAAGAAGAAAAAGAGATAAAAAGAAGGCAAACAGACAAGCTGAGAAAAAATTTACTCCTGTAAGACATACTGGGCAAACATGCCCCCAAACCCGACTCAGAAATAGAGAAATCAGAGCAATTCAAGAACATTGAATGCCGACAAAACCCCCAAAGTAAATGACTAGGTATTTCCCCAGTGGAGTTGCCAATTCTGTTACGGAGAAAACTTCCTATGGATCGGGGTATACCACAATAGACATAGTAACTACAAAAACTAATCCCTTCCCAATATGCAAGAGAAATAACAAATCTAACACTAAAGGATCTTGAGACACACCTTATTTCGGACGGTTGATGTAGATCCCCATTGAGTTTTTTCCAATCCCGCTTGTGTTAACAATTTGCTCTCTCAACAACAGCAAACAAGACAAGCATGCTATATAATGGTGTTAGATATACTCTAGCATATATAATCAATAATGTATAAGCAATTAAAAACATCCATGGATTCAATATTCATTTAAATGCACATCATTGGACATGAGAAGATATTTCTATTAATATAAATCAGAGATTACATGAATGACAACCTCTGTTGGCACGTCTGCGAATTGGAGAAACTGAGTCCTCCACCTGGGCCTCCACCACCTCAATCCTCCATCTCTCGATAGCAATCTCAAAAGCAAAGGCAAGCTTGGGAAGAACACCAAGTGCTCCAAGGGATAAAGGGATGGGGACTCAAGTATAAGCAAGCTACGTCAACAATGGACTATAGTTTTCTTTCTCTTCAATTCCTCCTCTTCAATGTATCCAAAGGGTTCCTTATATAGTGCTTCACTGGGGTAATGGAAGGTCAAATATGAGCGATCTCGAGGAATATGGAAGGCTAGGAGACAAGTGACTCGAATCCACATCAAGGAAAACTCCAAAAATAGTTGGCCTTGTGCACACATCCCGATGTACGAGAGTTTAAGGGTTATATGCGAGAAAGGGTTTAAAAGTCACATACAACAAATAATGAGTGTTTTTAGGGATGATCTTGGAAACATCAAGGGTACAAAAATGGTCCATGGGGTCCAAAGAGTCTGTAGAGGGACAAGGAAGGCCATAAATGTGTGATCCACGATGTGTGGTAAAATCAGTTGTAACAAGAATGAACCCCAAGTTGTTTCCCTTGGTGGAAAAGGAAATAAAGAAACTATTTGAGGCAAAAACCATTGTGGCCCTTAGGTTCTCAAGGTGGGTGGCCAACTTGGTCCTAGTAAGGAAGAAGAATGGAGAGATAAGTATATGCATTGATTTCAGGAACTTGAACAGAGCTTCTTTGAAGGATCATTACCCTCTTCCTGAAATGGATCATATTTTGCAGAAGGTAGTAGGTTCCCAAAGGATATCAACCTTGGATGGCTTTTCAGGCTATAATCAGATCATGGTGCACCCATAAGACCAAGAGAAGACACCTTTCACCACACCCTGGAGCACTTTTATGTATGCAAAAGTGCCATTCATACTTATGAATGCAGGGGAAACCTTCCAGAGGGCCATGGACATAGCTTTTGCTGATGAAACAAACAAGATCTTGGTCATCTATTTGGATGACATCACCATATTTTCATAGTCTGATGAGGATCACGTTGCACACTTGTTGAGAATGTTCAGAAAGTACAGAAAATTCGGCATCTCTCTGAATCCAAAGAATTCATTCTTTGCTTTGCTATGAAGGAAGGGAAGCTGCTGGGGCACATAATTTCTCAGGAAGGAATCAAAATAGATCTAAAGAGGGTTGAGGCGATTCATAAAATTGAGCTCCCTCGAAATAAGGTTGAGGTTCAATCCTTTCTAGGGAAGGTAAATCTCTTGAGAAGGTTTATTGCTACCTTCGCTGAAATAGTAAGGTATATAACCAACATGCTGGGAAAATACAAAGAGATCAAGTGGGCACCCGAAGAAAAATAGTCCTTTGAATATATAAAGAAGGATATTTCTTAAGCCCCTTTGTTGGAAAGCCCTGATTTCTCCAAATATTTCCTCATATTCTCTTTCGCTTTAAAGCACACAGTGGCAGGGGTCTTGCTACAAAAGAATCATGAGGGACACGAGCATCCCATTGCTTTTTATAGAGAAACCCTGAGAGATGCTCCATTGAAATAGAACATCCTAGATAAGAAGGCTTATCCTCTGTTACATGCCTTGAAGGAGTTCCGAGTGTACATCTTGCACTCTCACATTATTTCCCATGTCCCCACCAGTGCAGTAAAGGATCTCCTAACCCAACAAGATCCTGAATGTAGGAGGGGGGAATGGATAGTAATCCTACTTGAATATGACTCGGAGATCAAGCCCACAAAATTAATTAAAGGACAGGGACTAACCAAACTCATGGCATAATCTAACTGTGATGCTCTCAAACTACACATGATTGCTGAATTGTCAACAGAAGAGCAATATCCTAAGGGGCATCCTGATCCCAAAGTAGTTGAGAATTTCCTATCATCCCCATGGTATAATGACATCATCTTTGTGTTACAACATTTGCAAGGCCCACTGGGTATGGACAAAAAAAGGTCCATATTTCTCAAGTAGAAAGCATCAAGGTTTTGCATCTTAGATGGAAAATTGTATTGGAAAGAACCAGGTATGTGTGTTGTTGAACTGTGTAAATGAGCAGGAGGCCAAGAAGCTCATTGAAATATTTCATGCAGGAGAATGTGGAGGTCATCATTATTGGAAGGCCACTGTGAAAAAGATCATGATGGCAAGGTTTTATTGGCCCACTATCTTTTTTGATACTCACAAAGAGTTTGCTTCCTACCATAAATGCTAGATCTTTGAAGGAAGGAGGAAGATTCTTCCATTGCCTTTGAAGCCCATACATGTTGAGGCCCCTTTCCAGTAATGGGGGTTGGATTTTATTGGAGAAATAAACCCATATTCCTCAGGACATCACAGGGGGATCCTCACTGCCACTGATTATTTCACCAAATGGATTGAAGCCATCCCAACTAAATAGGCCACTGAGACAGTGATTATGCAGTTTCTAGAAGAGCACATTTTGTCAAGGTTTGGGGTCCCTAGAAAGTTGATCCCTGACAATGCTCCTGTTATCTCCCAAAATAAAATAAATTTATTTTTGATAGTATGAAGAATTTAAATGATGCAATGAAGGATATGAATATCACTAACAGTTTTGAAGACCTCTATTTTTGATGCAAATCTCACAAACTTGTGACTTCGGTGGCTTGGGAGAGGACCAGAACATCTCATTAGACACTGAAAGATGGAAGATAAATAATAGGTGGAAGACCCCTTCAGCAGTCAGGCGTATTGCTAAACTTTTAACCACCATCGGAACATTTTTCAAGCAGCAATCAGAAGTTGTGAAGACTACAGATCGGCGAGCTAGTTCCCAAAGGCACTGCAACTGCGGAGGAAATACAGACTGAGAGTTTTGATGGAGAGAGGTTTTTAGTTTCAATCACCGATGAAATCAGTTTGGGACTTGAAAACTTTAATAGAACGGAGATTTAGTTCCCGAAGGCACCGCAACTACGAAGGAAATACAAACTGCGGGTTCCGTGAGCAGATGGAAACTTCGTCGTTGGAGGTGCTAAAGACTAACCAGCAGAAAAATAGTTCAATACGGAGCTGCAACTACGGAAGGAAGAAGGACTACGGCTTCCGATCAATGACAAGGATCATTTCGATCAATCAATAGATGAACTCTTCGGCGATCGAAAGAACTACGGAGAAATCGTCAGTGAATTAGTCCTCTAAGGAGCCACAACTGCAGAGAATACAGTGACTAGAAGTTCCACAACTGCAGAGAATACAGTGACTAGAAGTTCCACAACTGCAGAGAATATAATGATTAAAGACAGTCAATAAATCAAAATCATTGCCAATCGGAGGGAATGAAAACTATGTGTTAGATCTTGAAAAGACTAACTGTCGGTGAGTTAGTTTACTAAAGAGCCGCAACGGTGGAAGAAAGATAGACTATGGCTTCCGTGACTAGAGGAAAACTGCGGCGATCAGAGGAGCAAGGGACAAACAATTGGCGAGTTAGTCTACTAAAGAGCCACAATGGCAGAAGAAAAATAGACTAAGGCTCCCAATAAATGAAAAAGTTTACAACACTTCGATAAGCGCGACAATAAAGGATCATTGATGATCAGAAGGCATACATACTATGGATCAACGAGTTTTCAACAAAACATCTCCACAGTGTCGGCAGCACGAAGGACTAAAGCCCCGATTCAAACCCCTACGGACCTCCGATGGCGATAGAACAGAATCGCCGACATACAAGCATATAAGATTTTGGAAAGAAAAACAAAGGGGATAGCGCGCATCGCCGAATGGCGAGACTGTCCATCGGCGACATAGAAGACTAAATGCCCCAATTTTGTCACAAATCAACTTTCAACAACAACACAATGAAATTTAGTTCATTTCATGGCTGCAACGACGGAAAAATAGATATTTAGAGTGCCGAGGAGCTAAAAGAAAAAGCCCCCAATTGGAGACGACAGAGATAAGGAGTAAAATACAGAAACAGTGGGACTTGGAGCGCTGAAGCTGCGTCAAGCATTCAGACTTGAGGTGCCGAGGAAACATAAAACAAAGCTTTCGATCAGTGACAAAGTGAAAATCGGGTGGGATAAACAAGGAAAAATACTTCAGTTGAACGCCGATACCCTAGCTGTTAGAGGCAATTCCACAGCGTACCAGTAGGGGTGGTTGTCAGCTACTACTTCAGTCATTAAAAGACCGCTCAGTAAACTAGATCTTTGCATTAGATGAACAAATAGTTATCAAGGGTTTGAAGCCCTAATGAGGAAAAACTATCGCTTTCAATTATATTTGTGTAAACAGATCTGATTTTCAGGATCTGTAAATTTTGTAAAAGGCTATAAAGCCCATGATTATTGGATTAATAAAGGTTTGACTCTGGGGATTTATGAGCTTGTTCCATTAGCAAGCGTCTCATCTGGTTTATTCATAATACGAGCTCTTTTGTTGTAATTTGTTTAGCCATCTTCTTTATCATTACTGTGTTTATTGCCTGACTGTGCATTTAGGTAATTTTTAGACTTATTAAAGGGCCGATAGTTGTCATCCTATTTGTTATTTAGTGATATTTGATTTATAAACACCATCCTCAACAGTATTTAGTCATTTATATGCATGTGTTATGTGTGTAAGTTTGTGAGCTTGTTGAGTTCTTCATCCCTACGCCTTTTTTTCAAACTACTAAACAAGTTGTAACTAAAGCCTTGTGATTGAGTGAGCTTCATGCATGTCTTGAGAGTGGGAGGTTATATAGGTTATCCGGCTTGATCCAATTCAGAAAAACCCTAAAAAATAGTTTAAGTTACCAGGAATCCTCAAGCTGCAACCTAGAGGAGTTTCCTAGAGAGATAACAAAGTGGTGTCGCTGCCGGGGAGATGAGATTGAAATTCAGCTTCCCTAGGAGACGACTTAGATCCATGCTTTGATGATAGATAAGGCTTGGACATTATTACGGTTGTAATCATCTATCTGGTGACTTCATTGATAGAAGGTGGCTTTAAGAAGACCAAGTACCAGAGCAAACCCAAAAGGGCCACCAGCAACACCCGTTTCAGATCTAGAAGAAATCTTGAGGAAAGCTAGGGCTTCACTAAGATAGACCAGTAGTACTGCACAACATGCTACATCAGGTATTTCAAGAAATATTTCTGCTGTTATTTCTTCTGCTGAAACTCTTAATTCCCAGGAATTTTTTACATAAAAAAATCTAGGGCTTGGGCATCTTTAAGCATTGCTACTTGTGAAGATCCAATCCCTGGTGACTCCACTGGGATAAGTATACCACCGCCTTCTCAACAAGTATCCTCATCAGTGCTGCCTTCCACATCCCTCTCCATACCCATTTCCAATATGGCCACCCATCAATTGTCCAAAATGGAAAGGATCCTAGTAGCTAGGTATGCACCCGTTGTTTTGCCAAATCCTCTCACAGCCACGCCTACCAGGGATTACCTCAAGTATATGCCTAAGTTTACAGGGGAAGCGGATTTTACTACTGAAGAACATCTAGAGGATTTTTATAGCTATGCTAAAAATATAAATATAGAACAAGAAGACGTATGGACTAGAGTTTTTGTGCAAAGCCTAGATGGCCAGGCTAGAAAGTGGTTTAAGGAACTGCCTGCTGGGTCAGTGGCAGGCATAGAGGCCCTAGATGACATTTTCCTAAAACATTGGGGAGAGAGGAGAGACCACCTCTACTACATCACAGAGTTCAGCAACCTGAGAAGAGAAAATGGTGAGTCTATCTCCAACTTTACCAAAAGATTCAACAACATGTAGAACAAGATCCCCATTGAGATTAAGCCAACCGGTACCTCGGCTATGACAACTTATGCAAATGCTTTTGACTCTGACTTCTGCCTACTTCTCAAAGAAAGGAGGTCTTCCTCCTTATCCCTCATGCAGGATGCTTCCCTAGAGGTAGAGTCAAACATTCTAGCATCTTAGAAGGTCAAAGGGAAGGCAAACAGGAGAAAGCAGCTAGCAGACTATGGTGGGTCTTCTGCATCAGAGAACAAGATTGAAAAAATGACCAAACTCTTGGATAACCTGACTACTGAAATGTCAAAACTGAAGGATCAAGGACATATGCCAGTGAGGGGTAAGGGGCCAAGCGACTTTGCTCCTTGAAACCCAAATTTTGTTCCTTATAGAAGAGGAAACCCCCCTATTCAGATTCTTAGATGGGGAAGAAATCAAGGGGAATACTAGAGGATAAGAGCTCCATTTTAGAACGCTGTATTAGAAGAAGAGCCAGAATTCATTGAAGACGAAGGAGAAGCTCAAGACAATATCCACTGCATGGAGGATGAGGTGGACTATTCTTTTCTGACCCAGGTAGAATATGAAGAAGCCCTGATTGATGAGCAGATCGCTGAAGAGGCTGTCTATCAGGCTGATAGTCAGGAAGGTTACCAACTGAGGTCTAGGTTGGTTGCTCCCCTTAAGAAAAATGTTGTACCTATCAAGCAGTCTGCTGCACCTGCTAGAAAGGTTGCTGTTTTACCAAAGAAAGTGGCCGTTTCATCCAAAGCATTGCATAAACCATCACCTCCAACCACACCTGATCAAGTCCAACTCAAATATACAGCTCATGAGGTAAGGTTTCCAGACAAGCTCCATTATTCTTTCAACCTTGAGTCTGAAATTCAAAAATTGAAAATCCCTTTCCCTTTAATTGAGTTGATGAAGAATGATGCATTTAAAACCTCTATTCTGAATTCCCTTCAGCCCAAGGTGCACATTGACACTGACTTTGTAAATATGCAAGATGACAAGCCTGTTGTAACCCTGGGCCCCGTGATCAAAGACCTAAAAGGCTCCTGTCCACCATTCTATATATCTCTGAACATCCATGATAAAATCCTCCATAAATGTTTGCTAGATTCAGGAGCCTCTCATACCCTAATGCCTAAGGATAAGATGGATGAAATCGGCCTCAACATTAGCAAGCCCTACCATGATTCATTCTCCTTTGACTCCAGGAAGGTCAAATGCTTGGGTCTTATCAAAGACCTCACTGTAAATCTAACGCAACTACCTTCAAAAAGCGTAATGATGGACATCGTGGTGGCCGATATTCCTCCAAAATTCGGCCTCTTGCTGTCTCGGTCATGGAGCAAAAGATTAGGTGACACCCTCCAGATGGATCTCACGTATGCTACCATTCCCATGTTTGGAGGGGAAACTAAGCGGTTGTACAGGGAAAATCACCTAGCATACATCATAAGCAAAGAAAGCCGCTCAGTGAATCACCCGATCTACGCCGTAGACACCGATTTCGGATCCTGTATCTTGCAAATTGATGATAATCAGCAGACATCGGTTCAACTCACTATGCCCACTCATCTGCAGCCAGAATAAATCACAACAGTGATCTGGACCATGTACTTCGATGGAGCTAGCGCCCAAAACTCAGCTGGCGCGGGTATAGTCTTGATCTCCCCATCAAAGGAGAACATTCACCTGTCTGACAAGCTCGATTTCAAAACCACCAACAATGTAGCAGAGTACAAAGCCTTGTTGCTGGGAGTTAAAGTGGCCAAGGATATGGGGATCATGTGCGTGAATATTTTTGGGGATGCAGACCTCATCATTCAGCAGGTAAACAACACTTTTCAAACGAAAAATATAAGATTGAAGGCCTACAGGGATGAGGTATGGAAACTCAGAGACTCATTTATGTTTTTTGAATTGTCATATATTCCTCGGGATTTGAATCACTTAGCTGATTCCCTGGCCATCTCCACAAGTCTTTTTGTTCCTCCCTTGCCCCCTAAGCTTAGCTATGATGTTCAGGTCAAGTACAGACCCTCTCTGCTAGACAATGTAAAATTTTGGAGGGTGTTTGAAAATGATGGGGAGCTTAGTAAATTCCTTCAGTTAGTGGATGAATTCTCCGACATACACATAGACCAGGAAAACCTTAACCTGGAGGAATCCAAGCAGCTCAAGTTAAAAGATAAAGTGACTGAGCACAATATTGTCCAATTTCCTAGCAACTACATACCCTGAGGTCTAATATCGTTAGAAGAACTGTTTGATCACAATGACGTCCCTTTCAAACTGGCCAAAAGGGAGCTAGATCCTGCTGTCCAAGAGTTGAACATAGGTATCCAAAGTCATCCAAAACTGATAAATCTATCCACTGGGATGACTGTTGAACAGAAGTTTGAATATTGCAGCTTGATAAAAGAGTTTGCTGATGTCTTTGCATGGGAGTATAGTGACCTAAAAATGTATGACACCAACATCATCCAGCACAGGATTCCTTTGGAGAAGGACACCATTCCTTTCAAAAAGAAGCTGAGACCCATCAGCCCCCTTCTATTACCAATGATTGAGAAAGAGACCCACAAGGTCCTCAAATACAAGATCATAATCCCCATCAAATATTCCAAGTGGATTGCAAATATAGTAGTGGTGAGAAAGAAAAATGGAGAAATCAGGCTGTGTGTGGATTTTAGAAACCTTAACAAGTGTTCCAAAAAAGACAACTATCCACTTCCCAATATGGAACATATGCTGCAGAGAGTACCGGGGGCTACGGTCATGTCCTTCCTTGATGGTTTTTCTCGATACAACCAAGTTGTTGTACACCCATATGACCAAGAGAAGACTGCCTTTACCACTCCTTGGGGCACCTTCATGTATGCTAAAATGCCATTTGGGCTAATGAATGCTAGGGCTACTTTTCAGAGAGCTATGGATCTAGCTTTTGTAGGAATAAAAGATAAATATGTGCTGATATATTTGGATGACTTAATAGTTTACTCTCACAGCCATCATGATCACTTGCAGCATTTAAGGAAGGTATTTCTGAAGTGCAGAAAGTATGGAATATCACTGAACCCCAAGAAGTCCTAGTTTGCACTCAATGAAGGAAAGCTCCTAGGCCACATAGTCTCAGCTAAAGGTGTAAAGATCAACCCTGTAAGAGTGGAGGCAATTCAACAGCTGTCACTACCAAGGTTGAAAAGAGACATTCAGTCCTTTTTAGGTAAGATAAACTTTGTTAGAAGGTTTATTCCAAATTTCTCTGAGTTGGTAAAGCACATAACAGCCATGTTAAAAAAGGATGCAGAAATCAAGTGGACCGACCAGGCAAGAAATTATTTTGAAGATATTAAGAAATCCATCATGGAGGCCCCAACCCTGATTAGTCCTGACTACACCAAGGGTTTTTACATTTTTTCTTTTGCATCTTATGACACAGTGGCAATTGTACTATTACAAAAGAATGATGAAGGTCTTGACCATCCAATTGCTTTCTTCAGCAAAACCCTGAGAGATGTTGAGCAGAAGTATGACCCAATTGAGAAGCAGGCTTATGCTCTCATAAAATCTTTGAAGAACTTCAGAATAGACATTCTCCATGAAAAGGTCATTGCATATGTCCCTTCAGCTGCAGTGAAGGATGTTTTGACTCTGCCTGACATTGATGGGAAGAGAGCTAAGTGGATTACCAAACTCATTGAGTTTGATGTAGAGGTGAAAACCACCAAGCTGGTAAAGGGATTAGGCCTGGCCAAACTCATGGCCAAATAGAACTGTGAGCTGATGGGAATAAATTTCACATGTATCGGATCAGCAAAGGTGCAGACTATGGTAGCAGCTGAAACAAAAGTAAACCAAGATCAGAATGACAGTCCACCAGTAGCTGAGAACATATCTTCATGTGAGTGGTACTCAGGTATCATTCAATTTTTGCTAAAATTAGAAGTTTCTCCTGATCTTACTCCTAACCAAGCATGAGCTCTTAAATTGAAATTTGTTAAGTTTTACATAATTGACAATTTGCTGTATTGGAAAGAACAGTCTGGAATTTTGTTAATATGTCTAGATAAAGAGGAAGCAGAGCAGGTCATTCCAGTACCTGTGGAGGCCACCACTACTGGAAAACCACAACCCACAAGATCTTAAAATCACGATACTATTGGCCAACCCTCTTTGCTGATGTATGCACTTTTGTAAGGGTCTGTGACCAATGTCAAATATTTGTAGGAAAGCAGCAACTCAAATCCTTGCCCCTTAGGCCTGTTACAGTGAATGGCCCTCTCCAGCAATGGGGTCTAGATTTCATAGGTGAAATAAATCCATCTTCCAGTGGTGATCATGATGGTGATGATGGACATGGTGACCATGATGGTTATGATGGTGGTCATAGTGGTGATGATGGTCATGTGGATGGTGATGGTGGAGATGAACATAATCGTGATGAAGGCGATGATGTTGAACATCACAGTAATGACAATGATGATGAAGATGATGGTGATGGTGATGATCATGATGGTGAATATGATGATGATCAACATGATGATAATGATGATGAAGATGATGATCATGATGACGATGGTGATGTGGATGGTGATGATGGTGATGACAATGATGATGATGATGATGGAAATTATCATCATCATCATCATCACCATCCTCACCATCATCGCCATCATCTTCATCATCATGACCCTCATCACGATCATCGTCATCGTCATCATCATCATCGTGATGATGAAGGTAATGGAGATGATGACGGTGATGATGATGATGTAAATGATGATGATGATGATGGTGATCATGATCATGATCATCATAACCATCATCACCTCCATCTTCATCATGTTGATTGTAATAACTCAAAAATTCGTAAAAATTTAAAATTTTTCATGTGACATAAAATGTCAAATGTCAATGCTAATGAACCACTAACTGTTAGCGGATAAATAAACAGTTTGCAAAAGAAATGAAGATTACTTCTTTATAAGGTTCTATATAACTTAAAGGATTATATTTAAATACTGTGTTAATACTGTTTCAACCTAGTAGTTGCAATTTCTAGAAATTAGAAAAGAAATCTATCTTTTACTAATGCTAAGTATGTTATTGTTTTATTTTGTCAAGCAGGGGAAATTTCTTAGGTGTGATTGGGGCTTACTTAGCTTATAGCTAACTCAGTGGAACTATTGATTCTTTACAAGTTCTAGCAGGTAAGAATTTTGTTCTAGTAAAAAAAAATATATCTAGGTCAAGAAAGATACTTCACTAGCATAAATATGATGCTAGAATTAAAAAGTTTAATTTCAGCTTGTCTTCGTAAGAGGTAACCTTAACCTTATCAAAGTTGTCAAAACTCCCTAAAGGTGTTTAACACAAAACTGCATGAGCATGGGTTAAAATGCATGACCAAACTTACTATCAAATCAAATCAATTGGATGATTAAGATTATTTCTAAGAATACTCGTACTTTTGCTTTTAGTAATTGTGATCTAAAGTTTACATAGGAAGAGATATGGTTCGCAGACTTATGCTTAGATCAGTCAGCAACATATGGAGTTTGGTTTGATCAAATTTATTTGAATCTTTTGTAAACATGAAAGAAATACTCCATGCTATTGAACTATAAATTTAGTCTGTCTTGTCCAAAAGTTTTGTTTTCTAAGGGTTCTTAAGTCAGCATGCTCAGTCGCAATATTACCAAACTTATCCTTATCCTAGGGTTCTATAATTAAATGTTTTCTTAAAGGATAGAAAACTACTTTATCCTTTAACTTTATATTTTATTTTTGTCTTTTCCAATAAACAGTCATTGATTATAATTAAAACTCATATTAAGAGTAGAGGGGTGGTACTTATTTGATTTCCCAACTGCGCATTGATTTGCAGTAATTGGTCCAAGGTTTCACTTGTATTTAAAAGAGTCTATTTTTACACTATAATTTCACTTAGTAATTCTTTATACTAGTGACTTTTAACCTTGTTTCTTAGTGTAACCTCTAATTATAATTTCGCTTCAAAAATCAGTTGTTAAGATTTGTAATTTCCTTGAGCTATTATTGCTCCTTTATAAAAATACAGAAGGTCTTATATTGCTTTGACCCGAGCGACATTACCTCTCTCAAATAAAACTATATTTCATATGACTACTACACGAAATTATTAGATTTCTCTTCTCATTGTAGTTTATGATTAAATGTATGTCATTTACTTATGTTTTATAAAACATAGCTAACCAATTATACCCTATCTTATCCTATAAACAATAACCATAAGAAAAACACATTTCTTTATCCTGTGGTTTACAAAACTAAGTGTTGATATGACCAAGGTTATATTATACTATTGGCATTCAATTGTACATTGTTACAATAATTTATGAAATTGTTTTTTCAATGATTTAATGCAGATTGGAGCTGCATACTCAACTATTGACTTGTGACCCACAATGATGAAATTTTTTTTAGGACATGTGGAGATGTTTTGTTCATTGGTTAAGTTAACTTAAAATGAATGCCCTAACCATTAATTTTCGAAATGAGAGGTTCATTCGACTGTGGTGTGGCCGAGTTGCGAGCTTGTGGCCGCCATGGCTTTGTACTAGCCTCTGATTTGTAAGCTGTCCTCCAAATAAAACTGTGAGCTTATCTCAGTGAGATTATACGGTAGTTTTTTGAAGCTTGGCGATTGTTGTGAAGCATTATGTGTGGAAGTTTGGTTTCTACCGCCAGCTTGAGAAAACTGTGAGTAAGATTTAGTGCACGGTGACATGTGCTTCTACTTCTGGTTGATTTGCTTCCTTTGTGGTGTTTAACTACTTCAAAGCATGATTTAGGGTTTTACGTTGCACTTCGACATCTTCATAATTTCTGGCATTACTCTCCAAGATGCCATTGAATTGGCTCTAAAGGCTTCGCTTCCACGATTTATCCAGAACGAGTACACTTATCAGGTAACTTCCCGTCAAGGTTTTCATTTCATGAAAGGTTTATAAATTTCAATATATATTTTAAGGTTATAAATATTACTGTTTACTATGCAGGTTTCTCTCCTGGATTTTCGTGTTAGCTGCTAGCATATCTCTCCAACCATTGGCCACGTAAACCCTGGTAAGCCCCGGTTATACTGAGGGTTTCTCTTGCATTTATGTTGTGGTGGTTGGAAAGATAAGGAAGATTTGATGTGCTGGTTGTGGGATTGGCCTTGGTTTACTGTTATGTATTTGCTTCTTAATTTTAAAATACTTTTAAAGCCCTAGAGGCAGTTATGTGGAAAAGTTAAAGGCTGTTACAACCGTGACTTAGGGTTTTTTAATGAGCCTTTACGGCCTGGGAAGATGTAAAGTTTTGCTTTTGATTACAGAATTGGATTTAATCCGTGACATTACTGTTCAACCACTGGGTGGTTACTTGAAGTTTAAAGTGGTTTTTGCAAGAAAAGGAAAGACTGTTCGTTGAACAATTTTTGTAACATATGAAGGGTTTTTTTTTTTTTTTACTTATTAAGAAATGAAATTGTGAAAATTTTGGTTTTCGACTTCTGTTTAGACTTTGAATAAGTCATTTAGATCAGGCTTTAGCCTTGTTAGGTGTTATAAAAGGCCATAGGCCATTATACTTGTTCCAAATCGTCCCTGTTTAGTTTGTTTACAGTGTTATTTTAATTTAAATTATATTTAGTATAACTGTTTTATAGTAATTTTTACTATTTGAATTTGCACAGTATTATTAAGTGAATAAAATATTCTGTTTCTCTTAAAATGGTTATTATTTTTGGATAACATACAGTTCTGTAATTAAATGGTGTTTCAGAACTAAATTTAGCTATGTATTTATTTTATTTTTAATAATAATTGTTTATTACTGTTAGGTTTTGTAGTAAGAATAAGAATGTAAAAGTCTGATTTAGAGATAAATTCTATCTCTTATAAACCCTAAATGGTTCTTGAGGGTTGTAGTAAAAACATTTGTGTTTTCAGAAACAGAGTGTAATTGTAAATTTGAATAAATAATTATAATGACCTATGAAGTACTTGCTAGGTTAAACCCTAAGTACTATTTTTATTGTTCCTATATTTGTTTATTAAACTTTATTTATTTTATTTATAATAAATATTATTACTAGTAATAATTCTATGAATGTTATAATTACTAGTGATTAATATATAATCTACTCTTTTCATGTAATTAGATAATACAGTTACTTTCAGTAGACAAAGAAAGTACAGCTAGATTTCTGTAAATAAATCATATAAAACTATAGAAGTGATTATTTGCATTTTTACATTCAGAGTTAATAAACAAACCTACTTGTCTAACTAAGCAACCAGCTGTACTAGAGTACTGCCTTATAAAAGACGTGGAAAAACACAGTTTGGTAATTTCTTTCTAATCATTTTTCATTTAGCAATATCACTACTGTTTTAAATATAATCTACTAATCATTAATTCTATCAATAAACAATACTCTTTATTCTTCATAAACCCTAATAAAATAATAATATGCATATCTTGAAAACTCGTAATCTTTTTTTGAAAATAGTAGATAAACTATAAATAAACCTGAACAAGTAGAACCTGTCAAATGGATGAGGTGACAACAACTTAAGGAGGTTGTTCCTCCCAACCAACTCTTGGAGAAAGCTTAGTCTACAACTTCTCAGGACCCCCAAGCCTATCTCCTGGTCCTCCTGGTAGAGTACTGGGTGAGAGATGTAACCTTGAGTTCCTCTGTCACTTTACTAGATATACATCAATAATTTAGCCCTTCTCATAGCAGTAAGAAATTCAACTTAGAGTAGCTGCACAAGTTCAATCTTCAACATTTAACCCCTCAAACTCACTTCAACAAGTCCCCTCCATCGCATTTCTCATGTGCACTTCCTTCAATAAGAGTGATCACAATTCCAGAATGAGCAGCCTCGGATGTCTTCAATGGGAAGTTTTATATCACTGTCTAGGTCTTCTGGGTCAGTTTTTACTTAATGAGCCACCTGCTCCTATTCCACTTTATTGGGGAATCATGAACACAATTATCGGGAAGTTGCCACTTGCAACAATTAGAAGTAGTTTGAGGATGATACCACTTGTCAGTATACTCTCTACCTAGTCTCCTCCACCAAGTGACTAGTTAACACTCATTTAATAGCTTCCCTAAGATGTTGTCTCATCATTTATTTATTTATTAATAAAATATTCTACAATACATTAATTATCCTTGACCCCACTGGGTCATCAATTACAACTTTATCATAAAATATAACATAATGTTCCTCAATGACATTAAATTGTTTTGCGAATTGGGGCATGTGACATACACACCCCCTTAATTTATAACATCATTCTCGATGTTATTTATTCCTCATCCTTAGAATTTCCCTGAAATAGAATTGGATATGCATTTCGCATATGACTTTCCAATTCCCAGGTGGCTTCTTCTGGACTAAGGTGCTTCCATTGCAGCTTCACCTGACCATTGGTGTGATTCCGAGTGAGATCTCCCTCCTTTCGAGGATATAATCTTGTTCCACCAAAAAATCTCCTTTGGGTTCCACCTACACATCATTCCAGTTAATAACATGAGTAGCATTGTGTACATATTTTTTTAATACAGAAATATGAAAAACATTTTGAACTCTTAAATTTGGTGGTAGCGCTAACTGATATGCTACCTGTCCTATCCTAGATAGTATTTCAAAAGGACCACAATATCGAGGTGCTAACTTAGCACAACTAGCTAACCTCAGAGAACTCTTTTTAGGTCTCATCTTCATAAAAACATGTTCACCTACCTGGAACTCCTTTGGAGTTTATTTAAGATCTGCTTGGATTTTCTGTCGATCTTACGCAACTTTCAAGTTACCTTGTACTTGTTTTACAATTGACTCCATCTCCTTTAATAATTTAGGTCCTAATACTATCCTATCAACTAGATTACTCCAAGAGATGGGGGTATTGCATTTCCTTCCATACAAAATTTCAAAAGGACTATATCTAGCTGAAGCTTGATAATGATTATTGTAAGCAAATTCTACCAAGTGTAAGTAATCTTCCCATTTACATGGCTGCTCCTTTACATACATTCTTAGTAGATCCTCCAATACCTGATTTACTCTTTAAGTCTGTCCATCGGTTTGAGGATGGAAAGAGGTACTAAAGTTTAACGTAGTATTTAACCCTTTAAACAAATATTTCCAAAAGTTGCATATAAACTTAGGGTCTCGGTCTGAAATTATCACCTTCGATATTCCATGCAACCGAAAAAATTGTTTTAAGAAAATATCAGCAATATTTTCAGCTTTATAAGTAGTTTTCACAGGTATGAAATGGGCTGCTTTACTCAATTTATCAACAACTACCATTATTGAGTCATTTAAGTTCTGATTTCTAGGTAGTCCCGGGATAAAATCAAGGCTAATTATTTCCCATTTCCAGCTAGGAATAGGCAATGGATGAAGTAGTCTAGCTAGATGCTGATGTCCAGTCCTTACTTGCTGACATTCAAAGCACTTAGCAATGTATTCTGCCAATTCATTTTTCATGTTTGGCTAGAAATAATCCTTTCTTAGCATGGTTATGGTTTTCTCATAACCCGGATGCCCTGAATAAGGAGTTTTATGAACTTTGTTTAAAATTAACAGCTTAATCTTAGGTACATTAGGTATGTATAGTCTATCCTTATACAATAATAATCCTTTTTTGTTCAAGCTATACCCTGTACTTAGACTTTCTATTAAATTTTCTCTTACATTTGCTTGTAATTTCTGATAATTTTCATCTTGTTCTATTCCATCTTCTAACTGTTCTTCCAAGGCTTTCTTATAAGTGTTGATGGATTCTATAAAATTCAATTTTGCATTTCTGCTTAATGCATCAACAACCTTATTCTCCTTTCCTTTAATATGTTGAATTTCAAAATGGTATTCACTAAGAAAAGCTAGCCACCTAGCTTGCCTAGCATTCAAGTTAGGTTGATCCAACAAATATTTCAATCATTTATTATATGTCATTAATATAAACTTCCTTCTAATTAAATGATGACACCACATTTTTAAGGCATGTATGACAGCAACTAACTCTAAGTCATAGGTCACATAATTTTTCTCATGAATCTTCAGCTTCCTAGACTCATAAGCAATGACGTGTCCTTCCTGAGTTAAAAATCCACCTAAACTGTCATTGCATGCGTTAGTACATACTATAAAATCTTTATTAGGGTCATCAATTCTTAGAATTGGTGTGATGGTTAATAAAGTTTTCAACTTTTTAAAACTGTCTTCACACTTCTGATTCCAATCGAATTTCTTCCCTTTCTTTTGCAAAGAGGTTATAGGATTTGCAATTCTTGGAAACCCTTCAATGAATCTTCGATAATAACCAATAATCCCCATAAATGATCGGATGTTAGTTACATCTTTTGGGACTGGCCATTCCTTGATTTCTTTTATCTTTTCCGGGTCGACAAAAATTCCTTCTTTAGTCACCACATGACCCAGATACTGAATTTTATCCTTAAAGAACTCACATTTACTAAATTTTGCATATACTTGATGTTCTCGTAACTCTTGTAAGACAATTTTTAAATGTTCTTTATGTTCCTCTTCATACTTTGAGTAAATTAAGATGTCGTCAATAAATACGACCACAAATTTATCCAGATATTTATGCATTACATTATTCATCAGACACATAAAAAAATTTGGGGCATTAGTAAGCCCAAATGGCATAACGACAAACTCGTAATGACCATACCGGGTCCTAAAAGTTGTTTTAAAGATGTCTTCATTTTTTATTTGGACCTGGTGATAACCAAATCGTAAATCAATCTTTGAGAACAGTGTTGCTCTACGTAGCTGATCAAACAGATCATCTATGCGAGGTAACATGTATCTATTCTTAATAATCATTTTATTCAATTGACGATAATCTATACATAGTCATAGAGTTCCATCCTTCTTCTTAACAAAGATTATAGGTGCCCCCCAGGGAGACGCACTGGGTCTAATGTAATTCTTATCAATGAGATCTTTTAACTGCGACTTAAGTTCATTTAATTCCAGTATATTCATCCGATAAGGGGATTTTGAGCTGTGCATTGCACCAGGTACCAGCTCAATAGTAAAGTCTAATTCCTGTTTCGAAGGTAGTTCCAGAATTTCTTCTGGAAACACATCAGAATATTCCCTTAGGATCAGAATATCTTCTAGTTTTAATTTATCTCTGTTATTAGTATTTTCTTCATTAATTACAGTTACGGCAAAAGCTTTACAACCCTTTCGAACAACTCTCTTAAGCTGCAAAGTAGAAATCTGCCTTATGGTTGTTTTCCTAGGGATTCCTTTTACATTTATTAACTCTCCATCATTATTTATGCAAGTAAAAGTTTTATCAAAGCAATTCAGGACTACCCTATGCTATTTTAACCAATCCATACCAATTAACATATCATATGAACCTAAAGGTAACACATTAAGGTTAACGGAGGTTTCAAACTGATCCATAGTTACTGCACAATTCTTAACAAAGCTAATTTCTTTTCACTTTGCACCCGTAGCTAGCTGAACTAACCAAGATCTTGCAAACTTTTCAACTAAGAGCTTACACTTTTCTACTAAATTAGAAGAAATATAACTTAAACTAGCTCCTGGATCTATTAAAATGGATATATGTATTTGATTTAGCTTACCTTCCACTTCCACCATGAAAGTTTGATAATCTGCTTGCATGTTCTCCAATGTTGCGTTGTTCCTAGGCATTGTCCCCACTAGATCACCAACAGACATCTCCTACTGTATTGTGTGTATGTTGCTAACAGTCTTCTTCTGATTGGGGCAAATTGATGCATAATGTGGACCATTACATTCCCAACACTTTGTTGGTTCCTTTCATTCAAAATTCTTAGTATAGTTACTGTAGTTGTTAGTAGATTCTTTATTCCTTTGATTATTTGGATTGGTCTGTGAATTACTTTTGCTCCCTTGAAAAATTTTACTAAGAAAATTTCTGGTGTTACTATTCTTAAAATTTCGGTTAGGTACAAAAATTTCTTTTTCTATTCAAAATTATTATTTATTTTGGCCTTCCAGTTGGTCATACTTTCCTTTTTACAATTCTGTTCATAACAAAAATTCGCTTCTTCTAAAGTTTTCAGATTGTCATACTCAATTCTGTCTTTTATATGATAAGGTAAACAATTAAGAAACTGCGGTACCTTAGGTTTCTCATCCACAATATACGAAACATACCTGAGCATACTTAGAAATTTACTGTTTAGTTCTTTCATATTCATTGTTCCCAGTTTTAGCTCGTAAAATTCCTTAGCCATCTCCTCATAATACTATTCAGATAAAATTTTCTTCTTGAAATATTTCTTAAATGTACTCCAATTAATATTTTTCTCCCTTATACCTTTTTGTTGGTTGTTTGGGTAGACCCGGGTTTACTATAATGAACCAAAAACACCCCTAGCTCACTGGCCCTTTTGGAAACAGACCGTGAAGCGGCCTGAAGTCTCACTCGAAGTGATCCTGATGGGTTGGCCAAAGACTCAAGTGTCTCGACCAGGTTCTGTATTGCGTCCTGTGTGCGTCTCGCAGCTCTTCTTAGCTCGCGAGACCGCTCTTTCCTCTCTGTGATGCGCAGTTTCCTGTTACTCGCAATGATTCTAATCCTTGGTGATGTAATCGGAGAAACCACAGTATTGAAATGATCATTTCAATACTGTGGTTTCTTCGATTACATCACCAATAACCTATCACCACAGAAATTTAGCAACAGAGATTCTAATCCTTGTCGCATCACCACGCCCTGGGAAACACGTAACTCTTTCCTCCACTTGATCCTTAACCGCAGTGCACCACAGCTCCTCTGATGGTGCGATATCGCCTCCCTGTGATATCCTACCGCTGCGACTTAGCGTACCTAGCGTTACTTGTGTTCAACTTTCAGGACTCAATACACAAGGCGGTTTTATACTGCGACTCTTAATTGTCTTAAGTGAAACTTAGACAAACCCTTATACAGAAAACTTAAAGACTTCGACTTGCATTTATCCTCTTAATATGCTGTGAACTAGATAACACATACATACATTTACTGTAAGCAAAGTTCATGTAATGAATGATAGATCTAACAAGTAAATACAATCACATGAATCAAACACATAACACTCTGATTTTACATGGTTCACTTCCAGGGTGGAAGTTACGTCCACAGAACTGTGTTTTCTATATTATAACTTGAGAGAGGTACACAGTTCTACTGCACCGCATATGCAGCTAGAGATATTCTGGGTAACTCCGCACTCATCTTGGAGCCCTTCTCTCCTAGATCTCTTCTCTATATTGCCTTCTTACAATATACTCTCACTCTCTCTCTCTCTCTCTCTGTCTATCAATCCCTGTGGATTGTTACAATACAAAATAACAGTAAGCTAACAGACTACTGATAATCTGACTAGTTGGATGGCCTAAAATGCCCAAAATGCCAACCTTTTACAATACAAATTACATCCCTTTATAGGTGGCCCGAAGGTCTTGCCATTACAACACTATGGGCCTGTCCCAACAGTAACCCAAACCCTAACTAGTGACAGTCGACATATCTATACTTGGGGTAGCCGCTTTCCATCACACCACTGCTCTCTGCAGTCTTCCATGCTTCCCAGCACTGACCATGGGTACTATGCACCGCTTCCCTTCTTCTGTCCTTCGTCTTCAATACCTCGGCCTCGTCGCTCATTTTCCTTTATGAGGATAGCTGAGCCTTCCTGTCTTCGCCACTGCCTTCAATGCAGTGGTTGAGCTCTCTCTTCTCATCCACTCAGGTATTGTCGTCTTCCTTGACTTCTCTGTTCCAACAGTAATGGTTTCCGGCTCTGTTCTATAGCTAGAAACATGCTACGGCGTCGTAGCTTCACCTTATCTCTTCCTCTTCGCCAAACTGGCAGCTTTTCCTGTAGCTGTGGGACTCTGCTCCAACAGTCCCCTAACACTTACTTGTGGCTCGTCCCCGAGCCACTACCAACAGGCTTCTCCTACTGTAGCTTCTCCTTAGCTTCCTGCAAAGTGCGTTGAAGCTTGTCCCGAAGTCCTGTGACTTTGTTCTCCATAGTTGCGACATGCTCTTTATAGTTTTTGTAACTTAGTTCGTTGGGCTCTCTTATCTTTCCTACCCTCAGTCATGCTCTTGCTCTCGTCGCTCGTGAGGCCTTTTAAGGATCTTCCGGTCTTGAGAAGTCTTCCACAAATATCCTTTCCTTTTTATCTGGGTTAGAACTTTTATCACAAGGAAAATCTGTATCTTCCAGCCTTCTCAACATTTCATTCAGTCTGGAGCCTACTTATGCGAAAGGTATACAAACCAAGAATTCCATTCCGAGAACAAGCCTTTGTCTGCATCTTGAAGTTCTGCTTGTTCGGTTTGTTTTCCCTTTCACTTTTCTTCTTAGCAACTCACTCTAGGTATTCACGTTGCTTGGGTTCCACATATTTTCATTCTTGACCTTTGGAACCTCTTATTCTTCTCTTAGCTGATGAGATAGGTCATCTTCCTTCTCCCCTTGCTTTCTTTTTCTCATTTTTAATTTCTTCCTAGCGGGAGATTTCTTCTCATCATTCCGTTGCTCTGCTTTCTTATCTTCAGTGATCGGCTCTTCTTTCTTCTTTTCTTCAGCAGAGACTTTGATGACATCTTCTATATCCTGTGCTTGACTCCTCATCCTTGGAAATTGTCTTACCTGTGATGTTCCTAATTTCACAACCTTGGGCGGCGTCGCCATAGCGGACATACGGCCACCATGATTGAAGCGTTTTAGACTGTCTTCTAAAGGTTCCTCCTCGGGCAGAACCCACTCAGTGTTATACTTTGGATTGGTAATGGCTACAAACTCTGGAAATCACAGCACTCTGTAACGGAATTAGCTCTGCTCAGGGAAAACTTAACAATGCACTCTATAGCTCTCGGCTCTTTGCAAAAGTAACCCTCCCGAATGAATAATTTCTGCTTTTATGTTGAAGGCTATAATCCCGGACACAACGGTCATCTAGACTGAACCCATTGGTCATATTAATTGCTTCGACGAGACCACACCCATCATCCCGATCCTCTATAAATGCTGAAATCCGATCAATTTCCCTTGAAGCATGTGTATGCAGGCACCGGTCTTGTCGGAGATTTGCCAAATCTGGAAAAATTTATTATGCTGTTGCCAAATCTATGGTAAGGTATACCGGTCATTTCCTCATTAACTGCCTGTCAGAAGGCGACTTGACTAGCCCTTTGTCTCATTACAACTAGGTACATGGCACGGAGAAACATCGCACTGTTGCGATGCCACATCGCATCACTTGCTCAATACAAACTTAAGCATTTTTTGGTTTTTTTTTTTTTTTTTCAAAATGAACCATCCTTATGCGATTCCTGCTACTTAGAATACCTGCTGGTGTAGACTAATTCTTGGTGCGATGCCTCCTTTCAACTACACTGGACATCTGCACCGTCTCAATTCTGAGTTAGGGCTGATAGGTGGAGTGGCTATCAATATAAAGCTTAAGCCTACTACCATTGATCATCGTGGGAAGAAGCTCCCCATTCAGTTTGTTGAGCTGAACGACTCCTCCCTCTATGACTTGCTGTATCTGATATGGCCCCAACCAATGCGTCTTGAACTTCCCTGGAAACTTAAGAAATTTACTGTCATAGAGGAGTACTAGGTCTCCGATCTGAAGAGTCTTACTCTTAATGTGCCTATCATGCCAAGCTTTTTCTCGTGCCTTCTGCACTTTCTGATGGAATCCGACGATGAATCTGTCTTCCTCTAAGGCAAGCAGCTATGCTAGCCTTTCCTACACCGTGTCTGTATCAGCCATTCCAGTGATCTGAGCAATTCTTAAACTGGGAAGAATATACTCCATAGGCATAACAAACTCCTGTCCATACACCAAGTTGAAAGGTGTGTGTCTTGTAAGTTTCTTGCATGTAGTCCTATATGCCCATAATACAACGTTAACTTTGAGGTCCCAATCATTCCTTTGGCTGTTGCATATCTTAGTAAGAGCATTTTCTAAAATCTTATTAAAGGCCTCCACCGTACCATTAACTTGTGGGTGGTAGGGAGTGCTCTTATGGTGTTGTGTCTGGAATTCTTTCGTCAAGGCCTCAATGGTGCGATTCAAGAAGTGTGTGCCTTGATCGCTCATCAAAATTACTGGGCATCCAAATCTAGTGATGATGTTTTCAAAAATGAACTGTGTGGCTGTAGCAGCATCACAATTTCTTACTGCTTTGGCCTCTGCCCACCTGGTGAGGTACTCTATTCTAGTGATGATATATCTCGCACCAGTTCATTTTCCTGGTGGGTTGATAGGACCCACAAAGTCTATAGCCCACTTGTCAAATGTGTGCAACGTAACCTATGGTCGCAACGGAATTTCATCTCGTCGTGAAGGTTTTCCCACCCTCTGGCAGATATCGTAGCATCTGCAAAAGTCCTTAGTGTCTTTGTGTAACGTAGGCCACCATAGTCCTGCGGTCAGGATTTTCTGCGTAGTCGGCTTTCCTGCGAAATGACCTCCTGTGGTACCTGAATGTGCTTCTCTGATAATAGCCTCTTTTTCATGCGGCATCACACATCTGCGCAGGACTTCATCTAGACCTAACTTGTATAACTGTCCTACGATCAGGGTGAAGTCTGCTGCTTTAACAACCAAATGCCTCTTTTGATGCTTGGTAAACTCTCAGGTGCCCTTCCTATAGTGAGAAAGTGAATGATATCAGCATAGTACTCATCTGCGATCTGGATAAAAAACAATTGCACATCTGGCAAATTGTCCTCTAGGTTACTTGGCTCTTCTCCTGAGTCTATTCGTGACAGATGGTCAGGTCCAGCATTCAATCTTCCTGGTTTGACAATGATTTCAAAATCATACTCCTGAAAGAGGAGTAAGCATCTGCATATTCTTCCCCCTAACACTGGCTTATTGACCAGATACTTCAATGCGGAATGGTCAGTAAACATTTTGAACGAGGCGCCCAACAAGTAGTGCTTGAACTTCTGTAGCGCGTACACCATAGCTAAGCCTTCTCTTTCTGTTGTGGTGTAGTTCTTTTCTGCTGTCGACAGCTTTCTGCTGGAGTATGCGATAGGATGATCGATACCTCCTTCTCCTGGTTGCGTTAAAACAACCCCTAGTGCGATGCCAGATGCATCCACATGTACATGAAACGGCTTAGTCCAGTTTGGGAATACTAAGATGGGTGCTGTAACCATCTTCTCTTTAAGTGTGTTTAGACTCTGCTGGCATTCCTCATTCCATAGGAATTTTACATCTTTCTTTAACAGTTTTTCCATCGGTGCTGTAATCTTTGTGTATCCCTTGATGAATTTTTTGTAGTACCCAGTATGACCACGTACTGTCCTCAATTGTTTCACTGAGTTAGGTACTGGAAGATTTACAATAATGGCAATCTTTGCGGGATCTACCATCATGCCTTGCCTGCAAACAATGTGACCCAACAAAATACCAAATGGCGCATAGAATATACATTTTTTCAAGTTTAGAGAAATCTGGTACTTCCTACATTTCTCTAACATCAGTCTTAAATCTCCTATGTGTTTGTCAATTAATCCAAATACAGTCCAATCATCAAAATAAACTTCTAGGAATTTATGGATGTATTCTTTAAATACATCAACTACTACTCTAGAAAAGATAGCTGGTGCATTCTTAAGACCAAAGGGCATTACCGTATACTGGAATGAGCCCCATTCTATTGCAAACATGGTCTTATGTCTATCTTCTGGGTGGATTCTGATCTGCTGATAGCCTAAAAAGCCATCAGTGAAGGAGTAGACCTCTTGTCCTCCCACATTGTCTAGTACTTCATCAGTGAAAGGTGTCGAGAATGGATCATTAAGCGATGCGTCGTTGAGTTTACGTAAGTTGACACAGATCCTGATGTCTCCTTTGGTTTTCTTTTCTTGCACGACCATGGGACTAACCCATTCACTCTCTTCTATGGGCTCAATGATGCCTGCTGCTAGCATCTTATCGATCTCATCCTTAACTTTTTCTTTGTAGCGTGGATTTAATCTATATGGATGCTGCTTGACTAGTCTAGCATCCTCTTTCAATGGTATCCTCACTACTCCCAGGTCTCCGACTATTCCCTTCCTCTCTGTGAACTTGGTGGGAAATAGGTCCTGATAGTCATGTAGCAAGTCTGCGATCTATCCAACTGTTTCATCATTCCAATAGTCTCCAATAGAGGCAAACTTTGGTTCTGTGTCTGTGCCAATATTGATCTTTTTAATCTTGATCAGCTTTGTGATTTCTGGACTCTGTAGCTTCAGTCCATCAACATCGCGAGTCCCTTCTAACTCCGGAATGTTGATGTTGCGAGGATCCTCATCCTCCTCCTCTGGTTCTGATGCAAAATTATAGCATTCGAGCGCATCTTCTAACTGGGTGGCCCACTCAGGTTGAGTATGTACCGATATGGTACAATCCTTAAATATCTTAATCTTTATTACATCTAGGGCCTGATCAACATTTGGATACTCAGATTCAAAAGCGAAGGTGAGTAGAAAGCTGTCTATTAGAAGTGGCCATGTAGTCGTTCCCTTGTGCAATTCAGTCTTTGTGTACTAGTTCCGTGGAACTGTGTCCAAAGTGTGAATGAATTAGTGAACCCATTCATCCTCAGGAGTGTCTGACCAATTCTGTTCACATGTCTAAATATGCGACCTGGGGTCACTTTCTCCTGTGTATCTCTACAGGACATTTTCTCTTTCGGTAGAGAATCTGATCGCCATCAATCTCTTAAGATCATCCGATGATGTGATATTCTCTTTATGTGCATACCACCATCTTGCAGGTGTGGCTCGTACTGCAAGGTCCATAGCTGCGATCCTCTGCTCGTGAGGGATTTGTTGTTCAAACTGCATGAGAAAGTCCTGGATATCTGTTAGACCATGAAATGATGGAATCTCGTTGATCTCTGTGCCAATCCATCGCAGTGACTTAGTCATGTACACACATCTGCGTGCTGAGACTTCGTAAAGTCTATTCTGCCAGTTCTCTAAACCAACATCCGAATCCGATGCGCATGAGCTGTCGCATCGCCAACTAATGTTCCCTTCTGCGGTTGGATTGATGTAGTCGCTCTGGTTCACAGTCATCTGATAGAGACTCTCCATGTTAGGTGCCTCTTCCTCGGCTCGGATAGGTTCAATGTATCTAGGACCCTGAAGAGGATCCAACGATGTGATGACCTGGATCTATGTGTCCTCAAAGGTCATTTGTATTCTCTTTAAGTCGATAACAGCCATGTTACCGATCACCCAATCAATGCCTAGCAGTGCTGGATATGGTCTACTATCGCCAATGATTTCTATAACTTCAAAGTCTGCAGAGCTGCGAACTCCGTCAATGTCAACTGGCACCTGTGATAATCGACCCAGGGGTGATACTCACTGTTGATTAGCTAATCGCAGATGGATAGGCGATCTGACTAAATTAGGGCTACCCATCTGTTCCCATGTTTGCTTAGTCAAAACATCTACCTCTGATCCTAGATCTAGGATCACCTCATCCATTTCAAATTCTCCAACCTGTGCTGTGAGTCGCATCTCTCTTCCTGTTCTTGTATGTCCCATAATATTATGAACAACACACTGTGCACTGCTCACAGAAGAAGATGGCTGACACTGATCTATGATGCACTGGATTTCTCCAATAGCTTGCTCATTTCTCATGAGTTTTAAACAACTTCGCAGGAAGGATTGTACACTTCGTGCCAACTCATCTTTGTCGCCAGTGCCCGATGTGGTATCCTGCGATATCTGTACAGGGCTAATGCCACAAGGTGCTTGCTGTGGTACACCCCTAGACGACAGTACCTGCGATCCTGATTGCATAGATTCATCAAAGAAAGTCTTGGCTTCCTGAAATTTCTGTTTATTCTTCTGTAGGTCAAGTGGTGTTTCTTGGTTAGGAGCTTTACGCACCCACTTCTGACCTGTGGTCTTTTCAGTATCCGACGATGTCCCATTGGTGGAAGCACCGTTGCGAGTCACAATATTGACTCTTAGTTCTGGTTCTTTCTGCTCAGCAGCAATAAACTGGATTTTCTAGTGTACTGCTGGCTTAGTTTCTTTGATCTTAGCTATCAAGGTAGGACAGTATTCTATAGCGTGATCGTAAGATTTACAATAGTTACATGTGGTGGTAGGGCTCTGACAGTCCCTAGCATAATGTCCTACAATTCCATAGTTGTAACAAGTGACTAGTCCGTGACCACGGCCAAAGCCTCTGAATCCTCCTCCACGGCCAACATAAGCCGGATCATGCTGTGGTCCTGCTGCTGGACCCTATGTTTCTGATTGGACTCTGTACAGGTCTTGCTTGCTCCTGACCATGAGATCATAAGCTCTGCAATCGTGTTCATCATGGCCTACGGACTTGCAGAAAATGCAGTATAAGTTCTTAGGTGTTTGCACGTACTTCTGAAGTAGAGGGCACTGGTGAGGTAGATGTCCTCTTGTTTTGCATATTTCACACCACGGCCCATGGGTCTGTGGTAAGGGGTTAGGAGCCCCGGTTGCTAGATATTCTACGAAGACTAGACAATTATCTTTAGTATGGCCTTGTGCTTTACACTTTACGCACCATATGTCTTGCACAACCTCTTTCCCTTTATTAAGTTCATGCATCTGTATCGTGAGATTAGCCAACTGGTTTTGCAGATTTGTCATACCTATGCTAGTTTCAGCTAGAGGTGAAGCCTCTAGTTTCATCGCCATCTCCAACGCGTCATCCTATGTCTGGAGCTTCTGCTGCATTAATGGTAGTCTGATGTGAGGGAGAAACGCTGCAATAAACCATTCCTTATGCTGCTCCGGCGCAAACTCAAAGCTGACTTGGTCAATAAGGGCTTTAAATTTTTGATCAAAGCCCCATACTGACTCTATAGGTAATTGTTTGATGTCTTTAAGCTCTGTAATGCACTGTGACTCAGACTTAGGTTTCTTAAACTCTTTAATCATAGCGGTCCTGAGCTGGACAAGTGTTCTGGGTACCGCTGAGGTATACTTCATATACCATGTTAAGGCTCATTCTCTTAGTGTGGTGACCAACAGTACAAGTTTTCTATTATCATCATTGATTGCTTTAATGGTCCACACAGCTTCACATAGAAACCAATGATGCTATGGGTCCTCTGCCCCTGTACCCTTAAAGATAGGTAGCTTCATATCATCCCCCATTCTATTTCTAAGTGGTGGATGTTGATTTGTTGTGTTACTACCACTCGGTGGTGTAGGTGGAGGTGATGTAGCGGTAGTATGTACTATCTGCGAGCTACTAGATGGAGTTCCTATGGGATTGTTCTGAGTCCCGATCTATTTCTGTGGGGTATAAGGGTGGTAAGGGATACCCCCTTCTGTTCTTTCTGTGGTACTGTGACTCTGTTGTCTAGTATTATCTGAACTGTCTTCAAATATGGGAGAGCTGAAATCTACTTTGTATTTCTTTCCACTACGTGTACGTCCAATGTCATCAAAATCACTTTCAAACTCTTGTGACATTACTATCTTTACTTATTCATCTGAAACTAGATCCATTGTTCCTTTTTCATGTAATAACATCTTAATGGACAAGTTTAAATATTTTAGGTACTTACCGTGATATCCTTTGAAGAAGTACCGCTCAGCCTCCCTGAAGCTTTTTCTCTAGTCCACTGTAAACTCTGTGACGGAGCCTTCTAGCACACTTGCAAGCCAGAAGTCTACTGTCCTCATAATGGGATTATCAAGGTTCTTCACGGTCTGAATCAGCTTCGGTGTCCAGACAATGTTTCTTTTCTTCTTGATTATGTTCTTGTCAGTCAACTTTGATAACCAGTCGTAAAGCTCGTTTCCAAAGGTTGCAAAAAATATCGCATGCAGGTCTGTAACGATGTGTTTTTGTAACCAGTCCTCTGTACTCAGTCTAGAACTCTTGTTCTCTCGTTCAGCAAACTCTTTCTCGTTAGACACAACCCACTTGTTGAGTTCGTCTCTAGTAGGATGCCAACAGAACATCAGTGCTCAGTTTGTTCAAAACCGGCAACGAAACCATTTGTTGGTTGTCTGGGCAAACCCAGGTTTACTATAATGAACCAACAACACCCCTAGCTCACTGGCCCTTTCGGTGACAGACCACGAAGCGACCTGAAGTCTCACCCAAAGTGATCTTGATGGGTTGGCCAAAGACTCAAGTGTCACGACCAGGTTCTGTATGGTGTCTTGTGTGCGTCTCGCAGCTCTTCTTAGCTCGCGAGACCGCTCTTTCCTCTCTGCGATGCGTAGTTTCCTCTTACTCGCAATGATTCTAATCCTTGTCGCATCGCCACGCCCTGGGAAACATGTAACTCTTTCCTCCACTTGATCCTTAACCACAGCGCACCACAGCTCCTCTGATGGTGTGATATCGCCTCCCTGCGATATCCTACCGTCGCGACTTAGCATACCTAGCGTTACTTGTGTTCAACTTTCAGGACTCAATACACAAGGCTGTTTTATACTGCGACTCTTAACTATCTTAAGTGAAACTTAGACAGACCCTTATACAGAAAACTTAAAGACTTCAACTTGCATTTATCCTCTTAATATGCTGTGAACTAGATAACACATACATACATTTACTGTAAGCAAAGTTCATGTAATGAATGACAGATCTAAAAAGTAGTACAATCACATGAATCAAACACATAACACTCTGATTTTACGTGGTTCACTTCCAGGGTGGAAGTTACGTCCACAGAATTGTGTTTTCTATATTATAACTTGAGAGAGGTACACATTTCTGCTGCACCGCATATGCAGCTAGAGATCTTCTGGGTAACTCCGCACTCAGCCTGGAGCCCTTCTCTCCTAGATCTCTTCTCTATATTGCCTTCTTACAATATACTCTCTCTCTCTCTCTCTCTCTCTCTCTGTCTATCAATCCCTGTTGATTGTTACAATACAAAATAATAGTAAGCTAATAGACTACTGATAATCTGACTTGCTAGATTGCCTAAAATTCCCAAAATGCCAACCTTTTACAATACAAATTACATCCCTTTATAGGTGGCCCGAAGGTCTCACCATTACAATACTGTGGGCCTGTCCCAACAGTAACCCAAACCTTAACTAGTGACAGTCAGAATATCTGTACTTGGGGTAGCCCCTTTCCGTCACACCATTGCTCTCTGCAGTCTTCCATGCTTCCCGGCACTGACCATGGGTACTATGCACCGCTTCCCTTCTTCCTTCCTTCGTCTTCAATACCTCGGCCTCATCGCTCCTTTTCCTTTATGAGGGTAGCTGAGCCCTCCTGTCTTCGCTGCTGCCTTCAATGCAGTGGTTGAGCTCTCTCTTCTCAGCCGCTCAGGTACTGTCATCTTCCTTGACTTCTCTGTTCCAACAGTCACGGTTTCCGGCTCTGCTCTACAGCTAGAAAGATGCTATGGCGTCGTAGCTTTGCCTGATCTCTTCCTCTTCACCAAACTATCTATCTGCCAAACTGGCAGCTTCTCCTATAGCTGCGGGACTCTGCTCCAACACTTTTACTCTTTTTAGGTCCTACCACCAAATATCTGCTTTCCCTGTAAGATTATAAATAGCCATCTTGGCCTTCAGTTGATTAGAGTAGTTATAAATTTGAAAGTATTTCTTCATTTCGGACAGCCAGGATTCTGCCTCTTCTCCCTTCTCAGTTTCACCTTTAAATGTTGGTGGCTTGATTTTCTTGAATTTCCCAGAGATTTCTTCATAAGGTTTAAACTTTCTCTTCCTAGTATGATGATTATCTTCACTACTGTCACTAGTATATTGGAAATTTTGTTTATGTGAATCACCATACACTTCAGAAGATGAGCTACTTTCGATTTTAAATTGTTTAGTCTTTTTATCTTTATGCTGATAACCCATATCTTCAGACTCAGTTCTTTTATCTTTTTCCTCAGTATGAAATCTTTCCATCAAAATATGATTTAGCTCCTCCTGAGCTCTTAGAATTATCTCATTTTCATTTTTGACTGATTCCATCTCTATTTTTAGTTCTTTAACTGTTTGTATTAGTTCGGAAGAATTATTAGTTATATCTTCTTGTATAGGTTCTCTTTGAAAATTATTTCATTCAGTGTAAGGGGACTCCTCATCTGCATATTCCTCCAATCTATCCATACCTGTGGTTAACTTATAAAACAAAATTCTCTGGAAATATCATTCAAAAGAAAATAACATCAGCATACTTGTTTAAATTACTGTTCCATATATGCAAGTTGAGCCACATTCAGGCCTAGTGTCTAAACCTTGGGCTCTAATACCACATGTTAAAATTTTTCATGTGACATAAAATGTCAAATGTCAATGCTAATGAACCACTAACTGTTAGCGGATAAATAAACAGTTTTCAAAAGAAACGAAGATTACTTCTTTACAAGGTTATGTACTTAAAGGATTATCTTTAAATACTGTGTTAATACTGTTTCAACCTAGTAGTTGCAATTTACAGAAAGTAGAAAAGAAATCTGTCTTTTACTAATGCTAAGTATGTTATTGTTTTCTTTTGTCAAGTAGGGGAAATTTCTTAGGTGTGATTGGGACTTACTTAGATTATAGCTAACACAGTGGAACTGATGATTCTTTACAGGTTCTAACAGGTAACCGTTTTGTTCTAGTTAAAAAATATATATATCTAGGTCAAGAAAGATACTTCACTAGCATAAATATGATGCTAGAATTAGAAAGTTTAATTTCAGCTTGTCTTTGTAATAGGTAACGTTAACCTTATCAAAGTTGTCAAAACTCCCTAAAGGTGTTTAACACAAAAATGCATGAGCATGGGTTAAAATGCATGACCAAAATTACTATCAAATCAAATCAATTGGATGATTAAGATTATTTCTAAGAATACTCGTACTTTTTATTTTAGTAATTGTGATCTAAAGTTTACATAAGAAGAGATATGGTTTGTAGACTTATGCTTTAATCAGTCAACAACATCTGGAGTTTGGTTTGATCAAATTTATTTGAATCTTTTGTAAACATGAAATAAATACTCCATGCTATTGAACTATGAATTTAGTCTGTCTTGTCCAAAAGTTTTGTTTTCTAAGGGTTCTTAAGTCAACATGCCTAGTGCCAATATTACCAAACTTATCCTTATCCTAGGGTTCTATAATTAAATGTTTTCTTAAAGGATAGAAAACTACTTGATCCTTTAACTATATATTTTATTTTTGTCTTTTCCAATAAACAATCATTGATTACAATTAAAACTCATATTAAGATTAGAGGGGTGGTACTTATTTGATTTCCCAACTACGCATTGATTTGCAGTAATTGTTCCAAGGTTTCACTTCTATTTAAAAGAGTCTATTTTTACACTGTAATTTCACTTAGTAATTCTTTATACTGGTGACTTTTAACTTCGTTTCTTAGTGTAACCTCTAATTATAATTTCGCTTCAAAAATGATTTGTTAAGATTTGTAATTTCCTTGAGGTATTATTGCTCCTTTATAAAAATACAGAAGGTCTTATATTGCTTTGACCCTAGCGACATTACCTCTCTCAAATAAAACTATATTTAATATGACTACTACAAGAAATTATTAGATTTCTCTTCTCATTGTAGTTTATGATTAAAGGTATGTCATTTACTTATGTTTTATAAAACATATCTAACCAATTCTACCCTATCTTATCCTATAAACAATAACCATAAAAAAAATTACATTTCTTTATCCTATGGTTTACAAAACTAAGTGTTGATATGACCAAGGTTATATTATACTATTGGCATTCAATTGTACATTGTTACAATAATTTATGAAATTGATTTTTCAATGATTTAATGCAGATTGGAGCTGCATACTCAACTATTGACTTGCGACCCACAATGATGAAATTTTTTTGAGGACACATGGAGATGTTTTGTTCATTGGTTAAGTTGACTTAAAACAAAATACCTAACTCTTCATTTTCGCAATGAGAGGTTCCTTCGATTGTGGTGCGGTAGAGCTGCGAGCTTGTGGCCGCCATGGCTCTGTGCTAGACTTCGATTTGTAAACTGTCCTCCAAATAAAACTTTGAGCTGGTCTCAGTGAGATTATAAGGTAGTTTTTTGAAGCTTGGCAATTGTTGTGAAGCATTGTGTGTGGAAGTTTGGTTTCTACGTCGGCTTGAGAAAACTGTGAGTAAGGTTTAGTGCACGGTGACATGTGCTTCTACCTCTCGTTGATTTTCTTCCTTCATGGTGTTTAACTCCTTCAGATCATGATTCAGGGTTTTACGTTGCACTTCAGCATCTTCATAATTTTTGGCATTAGTCTCTGAGATGGCATTGAATTGGCTCCAAAGGATTCACTTCCACAATTTCTTTAGAACGAGTACACTTATCAGGTAACTGCCCGTCAAGGTTTTCATTTCACGAAAGGTTTATAAATTTCAATATACATTTTAAGGTTATAACTATTACTATTTAATGCGTAGGTTTATCTCTCGGCTTTTGGTGTTAGCTTCTAGCATATCTCTCCAACCAACGGCCACGTAAACCCTAGTAAGCCTCGATTATACTGAGGGTTTCTCCTACATTTATGTTGTGGTGGTTGGAAAGATAAGGAAGCTTTGATGTGCTCGTTGTGGGCTCGGCCTTGGTTTACTATTATGTATTTGCTTCTTAATTTTAAAATACTTTTAAATCCCTAGAGGCAGTTATGTGGAAAAGTTAAAGGCTGTTGCAGCCATGACTTAGGGTTTTTGAATGAGCCTTTACGACTTGGGAAGATGTAAAGTTTTGCTTTTGATTACACACTCGGATTTAAGCCGTGACATTACTGTTCAACCACTAGGTGGTTACTTGAATTTTAAAGTGGTTTTTTCAAGAAAAGGAAAGACTGTTCGTTCAACAATTTTTGTAACAGATGAAGGTTTTTTTTTTTTTTTACTTATTAAGAAATGAAATTGTGAAAATTTTGGTTTTCGACCTCTGTTTAGACTTTGAATAAGTCATTTAGATCAGGCTTAAGTCTTGTTATGTGTTATAAAAGTCCATAGGCCATTATACTTGTTCCAAATCGTCCCTGTTTAGTTTGTTTACAGTGTTATTTTAATTTAAATTATATTTAGTATAACTGTTTTATAGTAATTTTTACTATTTGAATTTGCACAGTATTATTAGGTGAATAAAATATTCTATTTCTCTTAAAATGGTTATTAGTTTTGCATAACCTATAGTTCTATATTTAAATGGTTTTTCAGAACTAAATTTAGCTCTGTATTTATTTTATTTTTAATAATAATTGTTTACCGATGTTAGGTTTTGTATTAAGAATAAGAATGTAAAAGTCTGATTCAGAGATAAATGCTATCTCTTATAAACCCTAAATGGTTCTTGAGGGTTGCAGTAAAAACATCTGTGTTTTTAGAAACTGAGTGTAATAGTAAATTTGAATAAATAATTATAATGACCTATGAAGTACTAGCTAGGTTGAACCCTAAGTACTAGTTTTACTGTTCCTATATTTGTTTATTAAACTTTATTTATTGTATTTATAATAAATATTAATACTAGTAATAATTCTATGAATGTTATAATTACTAGTAATTATTATATAATCTACTCTTTTCATGTAATTAGATAATACAATTACTTTCAGTAGGCAGAGCAAGTACATCTAGATTTCTGTAAATAAATCATATAAAACTATAGAAGTAATTATTTGCATTTTTACATTCAGAGTTAATAAACAAATCTACTTGTCTAACTAAGAAACCAGCTGTACTAGAGTACCTCCTTATAAAAGGCGTGGAAAAATACAGTTTGGTAATTTCTTTCTAATCATTTTTCATTTAGCAATATCACTACTATTTTAAATATAATGTACTAATCACAAATTTTATCAATAAACAATGCTCTTTCTTCTTCATAAACCCTAATAAAATAATAATATGCATATCTTGAAAACTCGTAATATTTTTTTGAAAACAATAGATAAATTATAAATAAACCTGAACAAGTAGAACCTGTAAAATGGAAGAGGTGACAACAGCTTAAGGAGGTTGTTCCTCCCAACCAAATCCTGGAGAAATCTTAGTATGCAACTTCTCAGGACCCCCGAGGCTGTCTCATGGTCCTCCTGGTAGAGTACTGGGTGAGAGATGTAACCTTGAGATCCTATGTCACTTTACTAGATATGCAACAGTAATTTAGCCCTGCTCGAAGCAGTAAGAACTTTAGCTTAGAGTAGCTACACAAGTTCAATATTCAACATTTAACCCCTCAAACTCACTTCAACAAGTCCCCTCCATCGAATTTATCATGTGCACTTCATTCAATCAAAATGATCACAATTCCAGAATGAGCAGCCTCAGTTGTCTTCAATGGGAAGTTTTATATCAATGCCTAGGTCTTCTAGGTCAGTTTTTACTTAATGAGCCACCTACTCCTATTCCACTTTCTTGGGGAATAATGACCACAATTATAGGGAAGTTTCCACCTAGAATAGTTAGAAGTAGTTTGAGGATGCTGCCACTTGTTAGTATACTCTCCACCCAGTCCCCTCCACCAAGTGACCAACTAACACTGATTTAACAGCTTCTTTAAGCTGTTGTCTCATCATTTATTTATTTATTAATAAAATATTCTACAATACATTAATTATCCTTGACCCCATTGGGTCATCAATTACAACTTTATCATAAAATATAACATAATGTTCCTCAATGACATTAAATTATTTTTCAAATTGGGGCATGTCGATGATGATGATGATGATGATGATGGTGATCATCATCATCATCATCATAACCATCATCACCACCATCTTCATCATGTTGATCATCATCTTATTCATCATCAAGATCCTCATCCTCATCCTCATCATCATTTTCATCCGCATCATGATGAATATCACCATCATCATCATCATCGTCGTCGTCGTCGTCGTCGTTGCCTTCATCATCATCGTCTTGTGACTACAAATTGTCAGATGATGATGGTGATGATGATGATGGAAATGATGATGATCACCATCATCACCATAATATTCATCATCATCATCATGTTGATCATCATTGTGTTCATCATCATGATCATCATTGTGTTTATTTCCAATTTGTTTATGCAATTAAATTACTGTAATCGTCAATTTCCTTATTCTCTGTCTCATGTGTTTGTTGTAGTTCATATAATTACCATTGCACTGTTAGTATCATTTATAGTTTTTAAATTAATTAACCTCCCATCTAGTATGTTCAGCATCATTGTCTTGAAACACGTTTGGGAGGATGCCAAGTGGATTTGGGTAATGGTCGCCCCCATAAGTGACATAAAATCTTTCAGATTTTTTTTTATGCATTCTCATTTTTATCTTTCAGTAATTGTTTATAGAATAGAGTAGAATAGATTGATACTGCTCTATTCTAAGTGTTTCATTCTAGTTTGATTACCTTAATAGTTGAATTCTTAGGAGTTTGACCCGATTTTTCATTTTGAAAGATCTTTCGATCTTTTCTTTGTTAAAATATTTCCACGACACCCTAGGAACCCCTCTACCTTCACATATACTTTTTGTCAACTCTAAGTTTACCAACCTCGGTCGTTAATTAAATATTAGGTGGATTAATTAATATGTTATAACACCCAATAGTCTTTCATCATCATTGTCTCAATCATCATGAACCTGATCATCATCATCATCATCATCACCATCATCACCAACATCATCGTCTTCATCATCGTCTCCATCATCATCATCATCTTCATCATGTTGATCATCATTGTCTTCATGATCATGATCATGATCATCACCATCATCATCGTCTTCATTTTCAAATTTAACGTTTAATTACAATTGAAAATTTAATTTAAAAGTTCAATTTCAATTACATTACATTGGAGCACCATGACCCAATTTTCACTAATACCTCCCATCTAGTATGTTCAGCATCATTGTCTTTAAACACGTTTGGGAGGCTGCCAAGTGGATTTGGATAATAGTCACCCCGTAAGTGACATAAAATCTTGTAACATAAAATGTTATGTGTGATTCTAGATTATGAGTAATGTAATATATTATTTTATTTAAACCAAGATCTTCACTATTTTTATTTTAACATTTAAAATTTTTTTATGCATTCTCATTTATTTTTTTAAATAAAGAAAATAAATCTTCAAAATAAGAAATATAATGTTAAGTCTTATTTAATGTATTTTTTTTTTAAAATTTGATTTTTATATAAAAGACTTGGAATTGAATTTTAATGAAATTTAATTTTGTTTTTTTATTTGATTTTTATAATTTAATTTTTAGTTTTATTTGTTTTTTTATTTGATTTTTTAGTTTACTGCCTCAATCATCCTGACTACAGCCACCCAACATTATCACTACCAGCTGGAACGACCGCTGCAGCCATGGATAACAGGGAGGAAGACCAGGAAAATGACCTGCTAAACACTATATTTCCGCTACCCATGTCAACAGGTGCTGCCGCAGAACCTTCAACCGAAAACCCTACATTTTTCCCATCATTGGATTCTGTCGAGGCTTTCTTCAACTCAAGCTCAGTTTTCTCACCGTTGGGAGCGACACATAATGATTTTCTCCTCCATCTGGACCCGGATGTCTCAATACTTGAACAAACCATTCCATAATTGGGGGATTTTTTGAATGATGGCTAGTCAAAACCTCCTCCTCCACTAACAAATATTGCAGCAAGAGAAGCCAATGCGGAGGGTTTTGTCAACTCAGTGCTAGCAGCAGCTGACATTGAAGAAACTCTATCAAGCTCGAGCTCGGACACCAGTCAAATCCCCTCTACTGGAACCACACCATAGGAGGAAGAAGAAAACATAAGCCCTAGGCAAAAGAGGCAGAACAAGCGCCTAGCACCAAGCGGTGGAAATCTAAATATTGTTTGCGGTGGCCATAGAAGAAGTGGAAGATATGGCTGACCAGGTAATTGTTGGGAAAATTCGTGGCCAAAACCCTAACCTTAAAGAGATGAAGGGATAGGTTCACACAAATTGGACAAACCTGTTATCATCTGCGACCGAGGTAGGCGATTTATCAAAGGGTTGGTATGGTTTCACCCTCAGCAGAGAGCATGACGCAGAGCAAATATTGAACCGAAACTGGTTTTATGGGATGATACCCATTATTTTCAAGAGATGGATGCCCTTGTTTGATTCCAACAGTGAATGAATGGATAGAAGGGCCGTATCTTTATGATTACCAGGCCTACCACTGGAATTCTAGAATCCAGCCTCGCTGAAGGACCTCGGTAATGCCATAGGGACATACTTGGAAGTAGATTTCTCATACCTGCAAACCCAGAGGAGGGTGATGGCATGAAGTTTGGTTTCTATGAAGATCATAACGGATCTCTAGGATTACCTCAACCTCATTAGAGGCAATGTTACTCAGTAGTAACCATTGGACTATGAGGTTCTACCATTTAGATGTCATTGGTGCCACAAAGTGGGACATCTGGCATGAAAATTCCCTATTGCAGCATCTATAGTGACAACATGTAAAAGAAGGTACTCTAAGGATGCTGATCCACAGGGCAAAGGGAAGAAAGCTTTAGCACTAGGGGCAAGAAGCTCTGAGACTGTTCCTCCACAACACCCCCTGAAGAGCAGACATAACTTCGTACTGAAGGAAGCGCACAACACCTCACGGGTATGTCCTCTGTTCTTTCTATAAAGGAATAGTTAAATAATTTGATTATAAATGATGTTGCACCTACACCCACATACACTTCTATGACAGTTCATCCCCCTCCAACCTAGGAAAAAACCCCATCCCCTCGTGCTTCCCTTCCTTCTCCCCCCTACCTCTCATAAGAGCGACCTATTACCCCCACACAGTCTTGTGCTCCCCAACCCCTGATCAACTCATCCCATAACTTTGACTCCATCTCCACAATTAGATTTCACCTCCATTCAAGGGACATACCAGCTTGGGAAAACCCTTTATTTGGCATAGGGGCAAACCCAATTCTCCCAACCCGAGGAAAAGGAAGAGGAAGACCCTCTTTCCTATCCTTTTCCAAGCAAAAATCACTACAGGATCAAGTAAATGGTAAGCACAAAACTCTTTTTGGGGAACTTAGAGTAGTGCAAACCCTTGAAGGGGGTCCCAAATGAAATTCTTATCTCTCAACTGTAGGGGTCTGGCAAGTACCTGAAAAAAAATTGCCCTAAAAAGAGTGATACAAGTGCAGAAACTTGATATCGTTCTATTGCATGAAACCCTAGGCACTAAAGAGGAGGTATCTAGGGTTTTTTCCTCTAGTTCAAGAAGTTTCACCTTTCTATCCCATAGTGCAAAAGGTCACTTAGGAGGTTTAGCAGTTGGATGGAACCCTACCATGTTGCACTGTGAAAACTAATGGGGAGCCTCCTTTGGAATGGAGTTGGAACTTTTCTGGGTAGAAGCAAACCTACACCTCAACCTTGTAAACATCTATGGGCCTTATAATGGTTGAGTGGCTTTCTGGGAGTCAATACAAACCTCTCAATTTCTAAAAAAGGAGAATGTGATTATCGGGGGGGACCTTAATTTCACCATTGCAACCCATGAGATCTGGGGTCCAAATGCAAGAGTGGACCCCCTAGCAACTTTCTTCCAAAGCTTGTTACAAAGCCTTGAGTTGGTGGACCTGGATCCTTAGAAGCTCAAGTCAAGTTGGACAAATAGAAGAACAGGGGAAGACTGAATTGCAAAAAGAGTATATAGATTTTTGGTGGGGGAAAGTTTACTAGAGTATGATATACAATTCAATCAATGGGTAGAATCAGGAGGGGACTTAGATCATCAGCCCATTTGCTTGGAAGTATAAAGAAACCCTCAAAAACCATCTAGTCCTTTTAAATTCGATGTGGCCCAACTTAAGCATGCTGAGGTACTTGAGCTCATACAATCAAACTGGACCCCTTATGGAGCAGAAGCTAGATCACATGCTGCAACACATTTTGTGCAAAATTTGGCTCGAATTAAGAAGCTGCTAAAGGAATGGGAAAAAAAAGACACAGGATGAACAGGCCCTGTTAATTTTTTGGACACAAAGACGGGGAATTCTATGAGTTTTACCATAGACCTTTTGCGGAATCCTTTCCTATAAGGAAACTTGTTTGACTATTTTGGACACACATATCTATAGACCTCTCTTAAACTCTGCTTTTTTCATCTCTATTCTCCGCTCAACAAAAGGTGCATAGGCTACAAGCCTAGCTCATTTTTGGAACTATAAAAAGGCTCAAGAGTAACATAAACAACAACATTAGAGCACTTATATCTGGTTCTTTCTTGGCATAATCTCTTGGGATAGAGATGATCAAATGGTAAACTATTTCCTTGTGGAATAGTGGTCGTTACGGCATGTTGGTTGTATAAGAAGTGGTATGCATCTGCATACAATTTTGTACAGACTTTTCTAGATTTTAATAAAATTTTCATCTTTTTTTCCTATGGAGAAAAAAAAGGCTTGGAACACAAATCAATCAAAATAAAAGGAAAGACAAAAACTGAAATGCTCAAATTAGAAATATTTTCTTAATTTTTTTTCAATCATTGTAGTAAAATTGAAATGGAAATTTTAAGCTAACATCTCGAAAATGTTTTTTTGTTTATTTATGTATTTTCATATAATTGAAATTATAAGTCTTCTTTATTTAATTGTTATCAATTGGATTAAAGGGACTCAATAGTGCAGAATTCTATGAAATGGTAGGCTTGCTATTGGCAATGGGTCAATGGCAGATCAGAGAATACCGTGGGGAACTCATTCATGAATATTATCATCGTCCCTTCATAGAATGAGTGGGGAATCTCATATTACATGTTTTTGTTCTGTTTTTCCTAAGCCATTTATTATATAACAGGTTATATTAGCACTCTATACTTCCTAAGTGGGCTATGACAGCAGTTACCTATTTCTGATATTTATTTTTGGACATATTTCAGTATGTAGCTAGAACTTGATACAACTGTTTTTTCTATATATGTGGGTAGCAGGGACTGTATTTTCCCCTTATTTTTTACTCTTTGTATGGACCTTTATGGTACTTTCCGAATACACAAGCAATGTATCTATAAAATGTAATTTTGTTCTCGAAAGATGTAATGAAATTATGCTTCTTTTCCAAGAAAAAAAAAACATATATTGAATTTAAAAGTATAAGCAATTTTTGTTTCATTTATATTTCTACATTTTAAATAAAAAATAGAAATATTTTTTTTTGTAAGCTGCTTAATCTATTCTAATACAAAAGCAAAAATTGCAGATGTCAACATGACCAGAGGAGGTCTTAGGAGGTGAAACCACCACCTTGACCTCTCAAAAAATGGTCACTTGAGAGAGCCAGAAGCGATACTGTTCCACTATGAAAGTAAAGGCCAAGGCCAAAATACAGACATAGTTACATAATTCAATAGTAAATGGACAGAAAAAAAGACAAAAAAATAGAAATATGTTAATGGAAATAACCTTGATTTAATATTTCTACTTTTTAAATAAAAAAAAATATGTTAATGGAAATAACCTTGATTTAAATCATAAAATAAATAATTAAAAGTATTGCCAAATTCTATTGTATAGTTGAGTTTGTATAAAATGGATTTCATCAAGAGTACATCAAACAAACATGGACAATCTGGCACAATTGTTAACATTGAATAATTCCACTAGTTTAACTCATCAAATTGCATTAGAATGATTCCATTAGTTTTACTCATCAAAACTACATTCAACCAATATGAACACTTTGTCCTACATTTGTTCAATGAGAATAATTTCATTGGTTTTTATTATGTCCCAAATAGTTAAAACAACATAACATACCAAAGAGTATACACCATGTGCAACAAATGTAAACTTAGGGTACAAATTCAAGATAGATAAGTCAAATAAGTTATACAATAACTCCTTGAAGAATAAAACATTCAAATACTCCAATACATTCCTATATCCAAATCACATGTTTCCCTCAAGAGTAATTATATGATGTATAAATATGTATTCATTGTTTCCCTCGAGAGTAATTATATGACTTGTATGAATATGTATTCATTAATTACACATGTAGGTCCTTTATTAGGTCCATCAATATTACATATACATTTTATTGCATAAATGTGCCTGTTGGGGTCATATAATATATATTAACTCTATGTATGCCCCTCTTGGGTCATAACACAGTACTTTTCCCTCGAAGATTTGTAGTTAAAAGTGTTACATGAGATGAAACCAAGTAATATGATTTCATTTATTGTAGCTTTCTTGTTGCCATATATGCCCCTTGGTCCCCTTAAATTTTATGGGTTACATTTTATATCAATTTTTTTTCATTTGAAGAAGGTTTACTTGTCCCTAAAAGTATCAACTTAAGAAAAGAGACACCCTCTTTTGTATCACACTTGTCATTAAATTGAAGTAGTGGCCTTTGTTTCATGCTAAGTGATCAACATATTCAATGCCTTTTCTTTCCCATAAATCATAAGGAGTGTTAAGGGACTTGTTATGAACCCCAATGGTTGGGATTATGATTGCAGATATGATAAATGTGGAATATGGTGGTAGCTTAGAATAATCTTTGAGAATTTATGATAGAAATTGAACAATAGTTGTGTTTGCATTGCTTATAGGAATTGCAAGAAATATATAACAAGTTTATATGACAAACTAATTAGGTAAAGATACAAACACATAATCATGAATCATGTAAGAGATTGGAAAATGAGTGAAGATGAATACTTGAATAATTTAAACAACCAAAAAATTTGCAACAATGCATAAGGTGAATAATGTTCTAGCAATAACATCTAATTGAAACATTGGAAAAGAAGTAAAATGTCTAATAAACTCACTAATACATTATTTATCTAATCATATTTAGCATTATATCAATACTATGAAAAACATAAAATATGAAAAAACCATTCATGGTCGAGTATATCTTAGTTTGAAAGTAATTTTATCCTCTACTAAACATGCCAACCATGTGAAGGTGGAAGCTCATAAAACACCACCCACCTTTCTCGTACCATTCTCAATTCCTCATACCCAAACCATCTAGTGATAAATAATTGGAATTAACATTACAATATAAAAAAACATAGAAAATGAGTACATAAAACATAATGAAACATACATTATAGTACAAGATATTTTATATTAATAATATTGGTTACTACAATATGTCACTAGCTTAACGATGGTGATGTGGATGGTGATGATGGTGATCATGATGATGAACATAATGGTGATCAAGACGATGATGATAATGACGATGAGGATGAAGATGATCATGATGATGAATATGATGACGATCAACATGAATATTTTGATGATGACAATGATGATGATGAGGGTCAAGATGATGGATACGATGACGATCAACATGATGATAATGATGATGATGACGATGGTGATGTGGATGGTGATGATGGTGATGATGATGATGATGATAATTATGATCGTCTTCATCATCATGATGATGATGAAAATGAACATAATGAACATGAAGACAATGATGATGATGAAGACGATGATGATGACGATGATGATGAAGACAATGATGGTAAACATGATGATGATGGTGATGTGGATGGTGATGATGATAATGATGATGAATCATGGATCAATGTACTTGTACCATTAAATGAAACAACGAAACATATGTATATCACCTGATAAAACATGGAGAACCAAAAACACTATGTATATAAGTCCATCGATGACATCAAAATGCCATTTCTTACCTCTTAAATATGAAAATGTTTCTCAACACTATCTGTAACAAGTTCCAATAGAGGAGTCAAATAGCAATAGTGAAAATTAAACACTAAAATGATAGAAATAGTTGTTTTTTAATGTATTCTTCCTTACCATTCATTGAGCTCCTCTCTGTTTTGATAATAATTTAATATTCTCTACTAAATAGGACCAACCATGTGAAGGTGGAAGCTCTTTTGGCCCCTCCCCCCCCTCACATCACTCTCAATTCACCAAAACCAATACATCTACTTGCAAATAAAAATTTAATGCAAATTATTTCACTCAATAGCTGAAAGAAGCTTTCATTAAATCATTCATTAAACCATTCAATCATTCAACAGCTGAAAAAAAACATTCAAAGAATATGTTAGTGATGATGATGATGATGATAATGATAGTGACGATGATGATCAACATGATGATGACGAAGATGATGCTGATGATGATGATGTTAGTAATGTTTTTATAAAAAATACGATAAAAGAATAGGTCTAATTAAATATTTACCTCTCAATATATTTCATTTTCTTCTTCATCCACGTCATCGTCTTCTTCATCCAAGTCATCATCCATATCATCAGATCTAGAGTCAACATTGTAAGGATTGGCCATATCATCATTGTCATCTAAGTCAGTTACGCTCATCATGTCATCGTTGGTATAATCTTCATGGGCATTGTCTGCTACATCAGCTGATTCAACTAATTCTTGGACATATTCTGATGGATCATCATCATCACTTAACTCATGTTGATCATGCTCTTCATCATCGTCTTCTTCTTCCATAGAAACCTCTTCATCACCATCGTCTAGGTTATACTTTATCGGCCTTCCCCTTGGACCGTGTCTCACAACAAATGACCAGCCCACTTTACCTGGAACCTCCGAGTAAAATACTTGTTCACATTGGCTTGGAAGAACATAGGGCTCCATTCCTATCTCAAACAACCTTGTATTCACCATGGTAAATCCATTATCATGTTCAACAATAGTTCTATGGGTATCATGTTGATTCAATCGTAACCTGTACCATTTTAAAACGAATAGAACCACCTTGAAGGATTTAAAGTCACACTGTAGAATATCTTCCAAATACCCATAGTATCGATTTTCTGAGAATTTTGGATTTTTGTCACTTCTAGATGAAACATTGGTCACCTCAAAGACTACAGATATCCCACAATCTGATGTTTTCAGACCATAGCCTTATGGTGTTTTACCTGGAACAAGCAATACATGAAAATACTACACAACGATTCAATAGTTATGCAGCAACACATGGAAAAGAACAACATGCACGTCAAAATGTAATTTTCAAAATAAAATATTTAGAGTGATTGATAAATATGCTTTCCATTTTATCTTTTAAACCATATGCTAAATCGATTCCCCTTTTTGTAAGATTTCTATCTCCATTGTGATGTACTGCTTTTACCAATGAAGCCACACCTTCCCATGATATTTTATGACCCAATTGTTCATATCGTTCAATCCATACCTTCATCCAGTCAAGATTGTTTGCGATGTATAAATGAATTGCATCCCATTCTCGACCAACTGCTTGATTACAATAATCATTAAAATGAAAGACATATGTAAATTTCCTGAACAAATTATATGCTATTAATTGATGCAATACTAGAAAATTCAATTAGAATATGAACGATATAATAAATATCCACTAGATAATAATTACCTTTCACCTTCCTCGATCTACCTTTCCCCTTCAGTTTCTCCCCTTCAAATTTGTGATTGGAGTCTGGATCACAAATGCGATGTAAATTGAGCTTTGATGCTAAAAAAGGAAGATATCCATTGACATACAACATGTTTTGGTATACCGTATATCCTTCTACCATAGAACCCTCAGGATGTGCTCGTTGTCTCACCAAACCCTTCATAAATTTCAAGTGCCTCTCAACCATCCACATGGAACTTGATTGCATAGGTCCACACAACTCAATCTCCTCAACTTGGTGTATGACGTAGTGTTCATGTGCATTGAAAAATCCTGAGGATAGATGCTTCTGCATTTCACACATGAGACGATGAATTTCTCTCCTCCAATACTTTATACCTTTTTTATGGATTTCTTTAGATGTCAACCATCTACAAGTGATGCAAACCAATAACGATATTTAAAAAAAAAAACTTTAAATTACATATCATGAAATAGTGCACAAAAAAACATTATACGGAGAATTAAAGAAACACTAAGAAAAAGCAACTAATCGCTAGTTACCTCATGTATTTACTAAGATGATATATAACTTGTTTAACATTGTTGTCGAAGTTGTTTGGGAGAGAGAGAGGTAGAACATATTGTATCAATATGCAAACCATGCCATTTATTAAACAAAGAGTATACAAAAAAAAATTATGCAATAAAATGAAAAAAAAATGTATATTGACATAACAATAATAATTACCTTGATGAATACGTGCCAATCATGTGTTTTGACCCCCGCAAAAATCACCTTTTTTGTTATTATATTCTTCAAGTTTGCACAAAATCCAGTGGGAAATTTAATTTTCCGCATTACTTCTTTGACAACATTGCTTTGGTGCTCCATAAACATCCATGGAATTGAGTTTATATTAACTTGGTCTCTGTTGCTATGAAATTGGATGATGTCTTTCATTGCATTGTTGCTTTCTTGAATGTCTTTACAAGATTTCACAACTTTATATTTCTCCCTCCTTAGCTCCAGTAGTCGCCATAATGTTTTAGTCACATTCTTTACAATATGCATTGTATCAAACAAATGAGAAATTTGTAGGTGCTCATAGTAGGGCAACCTGATGAATTGTATAGGATAACTTTTCATTCCTCGTGGAAGCCCATTAATGCCTTCATGATCAAGATGGACATCATGAATATTAATTTATAAACAAATTACATCATAAATCAAATATGGCCACTACAGTACTAAACAACTCACAATAAAAATTAAAATACATAACAATTCATATACGATGATCCATACGTACCATGATGACGATTTCTATTGTATTGCATCTTCCAAAGGTGAGGTGTCATTCTCCGTGGTTTTAATGCAGTCTCCTGCTTCCCATTGAAAATATTTTTTTTGCTTGTTCTATACCTATGATTCTTAGAGAGGAAATTCCTATACTCATCAAACACCTCCTTTCTTAAGCTTTTTGAGTGACGATATTTGATCTTAGGACCACAAACTGGACATGAAAATTTACCCTTTGTCTGAAGACGTACAATATATAGATATGGAATATCTATGTCAATTATAATTATATATAAACTATATTAACTACTTCATATAATTAAATGCAATTAAAGTGGAACTTAAAATACAAGCCAAAAAATTGGGTTAACCCAGGGGCATCGTGTATTGTCCATACAACCATTGCATGAAATTGAAATTTCCTTTGTCGTATTGGTCTAGATACGTCATACATAGTGATTCCATTCCATAAATTCAGTAGCTCATCTATAAGAGGCTCGATATATACATTCATATCTTTGACTTGGAACTTACCTGATTGATTTGAAGTACATATAAAATATATAATTATGAGCACCATTAAGATATATAAACCATGCACAAGAGTAATTAAAATACAAAAATATGCAAATGAAATTAGGAAACATAATATGACAAATGAGATGCCACAAATACATTAGAAATAAAATAGTTGTAGACACAAAATACCCGGAATAATCATTAACAACATTATGCGCTCCCTCTTTATTAACAACCATGGAGGAATGTTATTGTTGATAACAAAAATAGGCCACACCGTGTAAATGGATTTCATCTGTGCAAATGAATTAACACCATCTGTTGTCAAATAAATCCTAGGATTACGTGGTTCTTCTTTAAAGTGAGGCCATTTTTCCTCCATAGCTCTAAAAGTAGAACCATATGCAGGCATTCGAATAACATCATCTTGACTTCTGTTCCTGGCATGGTAATCCATAAATTGCACCATGTTTTTGCACCTGAACATTCATTGCAAACATGGAATGATGGGAATATAACAAAGAACCTTCTGAGGCACCTTTTTTGTTACTTGATCAGTTCGATATATACTTGTATGACATTCCAGACATTTTGTTTCAAATTCATGCTAATTATAATATATAACATGGTCATCGGGGCATGCATGAATTTATTCATAATGCATTCCAATCTCTTTCATGATGGAAGATAAATATCGATATGTGCGAGGTAAGATATTTGATGGCGGTAACAAAAATTTAGCTATCAAGCTACAAAAAAAAATAGTTAATGCAATAAATAGATAATATTAATGAAACGTACTTCATCCGTTCGATGATCAATAATGAGTTAACAATACAATTATTAGAGGAATACAGATAAAATTTATGACGATCCTATATATGTGATGGATTATTTTACATACCTTAGCATCCGTGTGATTGATATGTTTGAAATATCATCCATAACCTTCAAGTTCATTATCAACAATACAATAGAGAGAAGATTTGTTTTGGAGCCTTCATAAAAGGGTTCATGTTCCTTATTGAGAAGAGGTATATCGTGAACATCATCAAAGTCATCATCATTTTCATTATCATCGTCATCATCATCATCCATTCTAACATTAAATGAATCATGGATCAATTTATTTGTACCATCGTCTTCAACTACGTGATCAATATAATCATTCAATTGTTCTCCATTAAACATAGATGCTTCATGATCCTAATCGAGAATTTGTTTTGAAAGAAATTCCTCTGGATGACATGACACCAAGTGTCTTTCCTTTATAAATACATGGAAACATCAATAGATATACATTAATATAGGAAATATTAAAATACTACATGCATTTACCAAAGCAAAGAATATAAAAAAACTTTATAATGCTAAACCTACAAATGGACGATATTCATTCCCCCCCTCAACATGTCCATGTTCCCTGCAATGTTTTGTGGCCATTGAGATCAATATTCTTCTCCTCTTAAATCCCATACATTGAGTACATGGACAATAATATTTTCCATCACCCCTTCGTTTCACTGCATCCCATAGTCTAGCAAGAAATTATCGATTGTTTTCGTTTCGATAAGGAATATTTCTATTTGACATTTTTTCACAAACTTTATTAATGAATACTATCGACAATCTTAAAAAATCAAGTTCCATGCATCACAATTTTCTCAAATAAAGGTTTGTCAAAGAATAAAAAAATTCTTGCAAACTATCTATCGAAGAAAAAAAAAAATCCGCAACCACCCGTTGAAGAATAAAACAATTCCTGAAACTGTCCGTCTAGGAACAAATAATTTCAGCAAACCGTCCGCTGCTTCTATAGCAAACACGTCGAAATGTTTAAAAATTTTTGTAGCAAGACTTCTGTGGTGGTTAATTGTAGCACGAGTCGGAAAAACCACAATATTCATAATTGTATATAGACGTTTCGAATCCAAAACATGATCCATCATTAGGACAGTTCCTGTTTTGGATTCGAAATGTCGATATACAATTATGAATACTGTGGTTTTTCTGACTCCTGCTACAATGTTTAAAAATGTTTACATTTATAAACGCACCCTCGTCGAATATCCAATGACGTGAATATGAAGACATATTTACCGTTGAAATATGTCTTCATTTTTAAGCCCAAATACGTTAGAAATATGACACACTCTTGTTGGATATTTGACATAAGGGCTGTCTCAAATTCGACATGACCCCGTCCCATAAACGACGTCAATTTGCTATCGAAAAACCTATGCTATATACGTCGAAAATTCGATGATGATAAAATAATCAGAAGGTACAGTAATTTTCATCATTGCAATCCGACATATCCGTACGTTATGTCGGATGTCGTCGGATTCTATCGTCGGATTTTGGGTTCAAATCATGTTGTGGGTGGCACCATGTTTCCCTTTGAGGAAATGTGCAATGTCGATCAACACTACCTTTCCCACAAGGGGAAAGCGTGGTGTTGGAGAGGTGCATTATCCTCTCCAACGACCCTAAAAACCCCAAAAAGGACCTTCAAACAAAAATGGAAACCACAAAATTGAAGGTTAAGAGGATAATAATTACTTGGTCCAGACGATTTGTCGAATGATCGCTTGTAGCTCTCACAATTTGCACTCCAAATTTTGTCTCTAAAAGGGTTTTTTCTCACCAAGGTTGGGAAAAAATGCAAATGGTAACTAATTTTCACTATTTACTACTTTTATTTACCTTTTTTGGTTTTTATTTAAACAAGTTTATTATTTTTACCCACAATATGGTCCTATTTTTCCTAGTTTTGATCAAATTGGTGTCTAATAATCTTTTTGAGAATTGCAAGACATGCAGAGTGATGATTATGGGTATGGACAATTTTTATTTTTGTCTTTTTTCGTTCTCGGTCAAATCGAAAAAGATTTCGAGCACATTTTAAAAACTTTAGTCATGCTCATTAAACCATAGAACTAAGTTTTCAAGTCTACTTTTATTAATTTTTCGGGCTCGTTAAAACTATTTACAAAAAAGAAAACCCAATGGAGTTCTCCTTAATATCTTTTTAGATTCTTGAAATATGAAAAGATCATTGAATGAACATCTCACTTTCACGCTCGTAAAATTACTTGAAAGGTCATCTTTTCGACGATAGTTTACCCCTTTTTCGGTTCAGATTGACTATTTATGAAAAAGGTATAGTCTAGTCTTTGACTAGAATAGTTCTCAAGGGTATTATTTTATACTTTTGCGAACCTCAGGCACTAAAATTTATGAAAAAGGACCTTTTCAGAATCAACTTTAGTTCCGTTCAGACTCTCTAAACATGAACAACGCCGAGTTTTCTTTCATTGGACTCATGAAACTAAACACTGAAAGACCCATTTTGGGAACAAACCCCTCCTTTCTCAGGTTCAAAAAACATATAAGAACTGAGTTATCCAATGATAAGCTATAAAGAGTGTTTGTTATACCATATTTTAACTCGTTAAAAAAAGTAAAGCGGCACCCATAGATCATGATGGGGAAATTAATGGAAGGAAATGATGTTTCATTTGTAATAATGAAAATCATTCTAGTAACCTTTAAACATGGCACATGTCTGCATTTTGATTCAAACAATTGGGTATTCAGCTTATCTTTGAGTTGATCCACTTTCATGAGCCATGTTACTACTTTGAGTATTTTCAAAGAATGCATCGTTTAACATCGCATCATGTCCTGGTATATTACTCTTCGAGTCAATGATGCCAAGTCTTCATTCATGCCGCACAATGTTCAAAGGAAAGTTGTATACAGAGAGTTACCCTCTACAGTTAAACCTCCCTATATTTTGTGTCAGTTACCTTTGATTAAGTCCCGTGGTTACTTCATACTCAAATTTCAGAACTTTGTTCCAAGTTTCGTGTCGTTTATATGGGATTCATCATGGCCCTCCTTCGACGAGGTCAGTCCTGTTGACTTCAACACATCTTCCAGGAATTAGTCTTAGAAACAAGTCAGTACCTTGAAATATGCATACCTTAATGGCATATTTACTCGCTTTCGACAATAGGATTTCATCATTAGACTTTGATCAAAAGATTCAACTGAGTATTCAACATCTATCCATCCATTCACATTTGGAGGAATGTACTGGGGTACCTTGGGAATCATCAACATTAATGGCGATCTCCCTCGCACTTGTTAACGGATTTCATCATTGGCTTGTAATCAAGTGGTTTCTACCATGTTTGACATTAATACATTCATTCACATGGATAGAATCATACGTTTTTGAGAATGAGATGAAGAACCTGGGTGTCTATTGAGAATTCTTTGCTTTCCCCCCAGCTTGCGATAGAGTATTTTGTATGAGTAATTGGATGGAAGCACATTTGTATGTTCATGTCCATACTCATATTTACATCTGTATGACATAGATATACATTGTATGTTTGGTAGCTATGTCCAAATTTGAGTCTTCTTTGCATAGATCTATGATGTATTTTAGTAGCCATGACTATTTATATCTCACATCTATCTGCATTGTATTTGTCGATAGGAATGTTGTGATTCATTTGGGTATGTATCGAAGTGTAAATCTATTGCTCAATCACCTTGGTTGTTGATGAGTTCTGACCTTTGGACCTTTGCCTCAAAGTTATAACATGTTCCGAAAAATCCTTTTTCCTATCCTTTCCCTCTATCCTCATGCTTTGGGGGCATTCTGTTACACCTACTTCTCATCACCATCATGTTATGATATATGTATCTCACTGATTTCCTAAAATTCCTTAGAGACTGAAGTAAAAAATGAGAGAGGAAGGGTAATTCCTTACTCTAAGCCACCACCACAATTTTTCCTTGTGCAACCAATGATACCTACATTAGCAACACACCTTGTCCATTGGAAAGGAGTGGTGCCACCACCTCCTTCAGTTTTACAAAAGGTGGTGCTCCCATAGCACCACTTGTATTTCTTATAAAAAGTGAGGTTTTTGACTTATAAAGGAAAAAAAGATAAGTTTTGAGAGGTTTCTATAAGATTCCTTCATGGAACCTCATCCCTAAGAATCAGGACATGTGGAACTTGAATTCCCCTTTCCTAGGGATGATCCCTCCACCTTCTCCTTTTAATATTCAAACAACTCTATCCTTTGAGGCCTTTAAATAGTGGCTCACCCCTCATGGGAAGGATGAGGAAGATTCTGTGATAGAATCTAAACTATGTCCAAATTATCTCGAAATTTCTTGAGTGATTAGGAGGCAAGGTGAAGCTTGAGGCAAGACCCCATTATGAAGAGCTCCCAACATCAAGGCTTGGTTGTGATCTCTCCTTCATTATTTTTTAATGCAACCATTGTTTCTTTCCCATAAACACTATTTATCTCATTCTTATGCTCTGTTTACTGTTTATTTCCTTGGTCATTTACATAGAATTGCATATTATCTTGTTATTCTCATTTGGTTTGTTCCTTTTGTGTCTATTGCAGGATCTCCGCATAGCTCAAGCACAACAAGTTCATACCTTTATATCATATCAAAAGTTATGAGAGAAGCTAATTCAAGTAGTCTAGTTGATTCCAGGGAAATATTATTTGTTCTACAGTTGTTTTGTTCTAGATTTGAGTTATTCAGACTAGGGAAACAACCTTTGTTTGCATTAGCTGATAATTTCTATTAACAACATCCATCGAAATATTGCACATAATTGTCATGGATAATTTTTATTTTTCACCAAACCAAACACGTCAAGTTGAATAAGATGGAGCGTCTTATCCTTTAATATTGTTTCCTTCAATTTAAACACAAAGTTATTTCTTAAAGGAGATCAATGAGGCTCTTGAAAAGCTCAAATATCCATCAATATCACAACCAACAATGAGCAAGATTTGGAATACTCATTTTCGAGAGGTGGCATTGTCAAAGAACACCAACTTTAGTACATGTAGTGAATTCCTCATGTTGAAAGCACATATGAAGTCGACGACTACAAAAGAGTTGGAAGAAAAGGCATGAGATATACTAAACCAACATAACAATATTTTTATGTGTGGAAGATATTGCTAATATGCACACAAAATTATGTCATAGTGGTTTTCAAAGGAGTATTTGAGCATTATCCATGATAAAATGGACATAACAAAGAATTCAATCCCAATATTACGAGTCAAATAAAAATATATTGCAGGGACAAACTTGGGTTTGTGGCTGACATGTATGCTAACACATGGGAATAATGCCAGAGGTTTTGGTCATTTCTCCCTACCATTTGTACACATAGGATCACAATTTACCATTACATCTCTTGCAAAGTGTTTGAGGGAAATTTAAGACCCACACCTTGATATGTATGGTGGTATACTTTATGAGAGTGGGGGTTCAAGAAATCCACTTTCAAATGCATTATTTGAAACCTCTATTTTCTCAAAATGTACAAGTGTACAAGGATGATTTTCTATCTCATGGAGAATAAAAAAAATTAGAATGTTGATTTTAAACCTCTTCCTCCACATTTGTTGTTGAAGTTGGAAAATGAAACAACTCATAATAAGAATCATTGTATTTTCATGATTATATCATTATTAACTTCACTTGTCATCTTCATCACTATTGATGTGGGGTTCTTGCTTGTAGGTCACACCCATGAAGACATAGGTGGAACCTGCAGAAGAATATATTCCAACTTGAAAGTAAATATATATATTCTTTACTCGAAAGGATGGATACATATTGCACAATAGAAGAAAGATGAGTGTTTCCACCTACACTTATTGACAAAGTGTATGAATTCAAAATTTTCCTTAATGGATACATTGAGGAGGGAAAATATGAACTAGTTAGACATCTTAATCTTTAGTACATCCAATTTCTTGTACTGAATGATGTTCCATGGATGATGTAAAAATAATCAATTAGAGATATTGATTGGTCAGGACGAGTTCAGTTGTGGAATATAGATGATGAAGGCCAACCTAAATTTCCCATAGGGAATCCATCTTTCTTAGGTCCCAAAGAGAATGATGTCTATTTAAAACAAATAAAAAAAGGAATAACATCATACATAAAAATATGGAAAGAAATTATTGTCAATGAGAATTCACTAATTGTTACAGAGGAATGGAAAAATAAAGTAGACTCATTGGGAAAGATTTTTTGATGCATAAGATAAAATCTACAATAATCATATAATAGTGGATGGAAATGATTCATCTTCTTAGGATTTCTGGTTGAGGACAAGGAAAATTGTCAATGCTGACCATAATGCAGTTGGTGTAATCTCACGTATTAAGGATGGGGATTTTGATAATGTGATAGGTGAACAGATGTATGTTGTACCCAAGTGCAATAACATTGATGATAGGTGAACCAGTGTATGGTGGAGCCTTTGAATCCTTAAGATTTTAGGCATGTGCATCAATATCTTATGAGGAGTACCATGTGCTTTAGCCTTGTTATTCAATTCTATGTATCTATCATGCCCACATTTTGGATGTATCTCTTTTTCTGCATATTTGCCTCTATATAGAATACAATCATTGGGACACACATGATATGATATGTACTCAACACCCAACATTTTCAACATTTGCTTTTCCTCTTCGTAGCTTCTAGGGAAGACATTATCATTTGGAAGTACCTTATCTTTGAATAACCTATAGTTAGTGGGAAATACGAATGTACAGTGTTATCTAATGTTCACAAAATCCTAAGACAACATGGGTGTGGTTTATTGGCGATTCACTTGATATGAAGTCACATGTTGGAAATAGAGGTTATGAGTTCATATCAAACCTGATATTACCCATGTCCCATGCTTACTAGTGATAGTGGGAGAATAGGTTTATAGTGGTAGCAAGATTGGATCCATAAACCTCATGTGATGCAAGTATCGAGCATTCCCCAATTTCTGATTTCCCTAGTATAAAAAAAGGTTTATAAAATAAACAATTCTCATTGATGATTGTGTCACATGATTCCTCAAAATATAATTTGGTTGATGGTTATTTACCTCCACATTTCTAAGAAACACACGTATGACATTCCATACTTTTCTTTCAAGTTGTACAAGTAACATTGTTGTCCCCAACTGTATAGACTTTGACTAGATAGGTTCAAAGAGAGGCGTGTTGTTTTCAGATTTAAGGATTTCGAAGAAGGGTTCAATGATATGAGCGTCATCCCCTATCTCATTGTCCTGGAATGTATGAAAAAACATTGCATCGATGGAACTCCTTTTTCGTAATAACTCATCCATACCAACGTCTACTTCATTTCCTTTATTGTCAACATGTGAAGAAATGTTATTATTGTAGGCATTCCTAATTAGTAAGGATGGACACAGTGGAAATTGAATAAGTGGTTGATTCATCCATACTTGGTATGCTCTCTATTTTGTGCTCTTTTTTCATCCTTCTCTTGATTTGACATTGTACTAGTTTACCACGGAAGATGGTAGGAAGGTCACTCATCACAATAATCATGATTTCAAAATTATTGAACATTACATCGATTATGTTAGTAAGAAAAATGCAATTTGTTTGAATACAAAACAATTATTATAAAAGCTCGAGAATCATTTCTAATAGAAAATGTTAAGTTACAAACTTTTTTATAAAGAAAACGTTCAGATTGAGCGATAAATAAACATCAATTCCACATTAAATATAAAAATTTAAAGTTGAGAAACACACTTTCAAAGTGAATTTATAAATTAAATTAACAATTTATAAAACATAATTTCAAACTGAGAAATACATTAACATGGATCCCATTGTAAATTGACAAATACAATTAATCAATATTTTTTTGTCTTACACCCCAAGGGAACGTCTAAGGGTAATCCCGATGCAATGCATCTATGACGAGTGGTTGGTGGTCTATGAAAGTTGTAATTTATTAACAACTCATCACCAGGAGACAAACTATGTATATCATGTACAACAACAAATCTAGACGCTTTCCTTTTCATAAAGAGATCCTGGTCATTGAAGTGTTCCTCAAATGAACAATTTCCAAAAAATAAATAGAACCTAGAACTATTTATGAACCTTGCAATGCTCCCATGAGTGCATGGATGACCATTTATATATAATAGGTTCTTCCTGTTAAAGTTTCCAGAAACATAACCCTTCATGCACATACTATACATGGAAATTGTATGCTTGTATTTTACAATATTCAAGTAGTCAGACTGACAATAGATATGACTGCAAAATGGCATAAATGCTATCGAATGTTTGGGAGGAACAAGTACATGTGAAAGGATAAACAACACAAGGTTTGCAATATTAATATTAGACTTGGAAATTATAAAATGATTACCACAAAAGGAGAATTTGGTTCCAACATCAGGAACAAGTAGAGAAGATGTCCAAGCGCACTTGTAAGAATTTTGATATTTACTTTGCAAATTCACTGGAAGGGAGAAATCATCGCTACCCTCCAACAATTGGACGTACCTTGGTGTGTACTTGGACATTTTCTCTCAACTCATGTAACTTTTTGGATCTTCTAGTAGAGATGGGTTAGGTGGCATTTAAATCATACGTTGGATCACTAGAAATTTTAGTTGACTAAAAATAAACAAGGGGGTTCATCAATTTATGGTGAGACATAGTTGTTTTGGCTTCCAACTTGTTCCAAAAAGAGCATACGGAAGTGTTCATGAGTGTCTTTTCTATATTATTGGATTTTTTACTGTAGTATGGTTTATTAGACCATCAACATTGGGTAATCTATCATTGGTGTATTGGGTGAGAGTGACACGTCGAGGGTTCTCTTTCAACCATTGAAATTTTGAACAACCACAAACTATTGGGGTGTCATAAAATATTTCTAGCTCATGACAAATTACCATCGCTGAACCAGGATTACGACTTGAAGATGGCATGTTACAATTTGCAGGGTAAAACGGTTGCCCATTTTCATCTACGAACTGCTTGCGGTATATTGCTCCTGATAAGAGCTTATGAAGTTTTGAAACTGGTGGAAGGTCTTATGCATTCAAACTTGAACCTGAATCGGGATCCTGTAATAAAGAATAAATTCATATTAAGATTCACATGGATAAGTAACATAAATTCAATAAATAGCCAAAATATAAATAAAAGCTAAGCTTACTAGAGATGGAAAGGGATAAATTGTCTAACTTTGAACGTGATGGAATGAGCTTGAATATGAAGAATTGGCCATTTGATACTACAAACGTTTCTCCCTACATTTGATCTGAATTCACAATCAATATATGTCTCTACAGTCCTAAATTTGTTTCAAGAAAACTAACTTCCATTATAGTTTGGAAACCATTTTGTAGGAATATAGTGATTTTAAGCAACATATATATACTCTGAAATATTGTAATTGGTGTGGTTAAATCATTAAAAGAAATTTTGAGATGAATATATAGTTTTAAGTGGACCCACAAAACCATAACATTTAAAAATTAAATCGATGCATCTAGTCAATATACACACACCAGTGTCCTCTCATAGAGGAAACACACTAGTGCTTAGCAATGACAAATGTACTGTGAAAGAACCTCCACAAGATCCCCCATAATGGAAAATATCTCCTACATTTGGTAGAGGATATTTATATGAGCATTTTACACCCTTTTCATTCTAATGCGTTTTATAAACACAAGCGCAATGGGGTGTCATGTGTGTACCCGCATTGAGGCATGAGTTGTTTTGTTAAGATGTGGGAGGCCGATGCTTATAAATAATAATTTTATCGTGAAATAACCTCCATAGAATCCCCCGCAGTAGAAAATATTTGCTACATTTGGTAGCAGATATTTAGACATACATTTTACACTAGTTTTTATTTTGGTGCGTTTTTTAAACACAAGCGCACTGGGGTGTCATAAGTATACGTGCATCGAGGATGAGATTTTTTTAAATTTATAGGATGCCGGTGCATTTCATATATACATGCATTGGTGCAGATTTAACACGGGCACACCAAAATTCCGAAAAATCAAAATTAAAAAAAATCACACAAGCTATTTTTTCCCTAACCTGAAAAAATAACAACAATTTTAGGTTCAAAAACTAATTCTAAATTGTGTTTAAAAGAAAAAACCTTAAACCTTAATTCATTCTTTTGTCGAAAATTTAAGGGGAGAGCTATGGAACAGAGACTTACGCGGAAGGAGTTTGGAGCAACTGGATTATTTTGAGGATCAAAATTTGTTAGGTATGGTGAATGAAACAAAACCCTGAATAGTAAAAATTTCAAGTATGCAAATATTATTGTTGATCTTATTATCTTATTTAGAATTTAACTATATTTAGAGAAAACAAACTTCATACTTACCTTCAATGTTGCAACCCTTATTTTCTCACAGCTTCTTTTCGTTTTATGTGGCTGCAAAATTTTACATTAGGATTTAAATCCCTCTATTGTTATACACAATTATGATTTCTCCTTTTATGGATTTTGGGTTTGCTGAACTTTTGAATATATATTTGAAGCATAGGGTGATATAGGGGCATTTTTTAGATCGAATTTGTAGGCCCTCTATAGTTTTTTTATTATTATAAAAAACAAATGCATCAAAATCGATGCGTTTGTATTATTGGAACACACTGGTGCACGTTTCTATAGAGTGCATGGGTAATGGCATGGGACACACAATGTTTTTTCATTTTTTTGTTTCTCATTGGTGCACGTTTCTATATAGTGCACCGGTAATGACACAGGACAAACAATGTTTTCTCATTTTTTTGTTTCTCGTTTGTATGTTATCAATGCGTTTATACAAATATAACACTAATAATGGCAAGAACACACCGTTTTTTATTTGCATAAAATGGTAAATAATTTTCATTTGTTCATGGTACAGCTGTGTTGGTATAACACATCGATGCATATATGTGTAGAAACACTCCGATGCGTTTGATTTCATAAAAATCACTGGTATCAAACTTATTTTGTATTTTGAAGGTTTGTAATTTATTTGTATAATATATTGATAGCTTATGTATTTAATGGTACAGGTTGTTTATTGATAGAAAATGCATGGTATGAGTTCAATGAACTTTAGTCAACATGATGTAAGTACATCCAAAATTACAAATAAGGCAAGTGGTTTTAATTAATTTATGTATTTAAATTAATTAATTTGAATTATTTGTAAATTTCACTAAGATGTATTGGTTAATGTGTGACACGCAGAGCCAAAAAATGAGGAAGCTCAATAATATTCTTACCAATCTAAGTCCATAAGAGAATAAAATGTTGATGGAAAGATTGTATACAAGAACAACAAAAAAATCATTGAAAATGTAATATTCCTAAACATGTTTATGTAGAATATGTATGTATAACTACTAGAAAGTGTAATTCATCCAATAATTTAATTTTGCTATATTATTTATTTTTCATATCAACGAGAAAATTGTTTAATGTCATTTTACATTTTCAAGAATATATGAAAATCCCAAAGGATGAACGAGGCAATATGCAAAATGTATCACTAGAGGTGTCAAAAAAAGTGTACAAGAAGATGGTCAAGAAAATGGACATAATTGCATCGGAGGAGAAGCCATCTCAACAACAACAAACTTCAAATGTATGAAATCATTGATTCTTAGGATTATGTAAATCTCATTTATTAATTCAACATTAAATATTCATTTTCAATTGTTTTGTTATAGAAAAGAAAACAAAATGGAATCCAGTATGCACACAAGAAAAGATGACAAGGAAAAAAGGGGTTGATAGTAAAGTTTGTGAGTATTTGTGATTTCCTTATAAGAAATTAAGATTTCGTAGTGGTTGTGATTTTATATTTTTTATATTTGTTTTCACTAGCAATCCTGGGATGCCTTGAAACAAGTGTTAGAATACAAAGAGGATCCATCAAAAGAATTGATTAGCATTGGGTTAAACAAGGGTTGTGATTATATGTTGGTGTATAAAAAATTAATTGTGGATTTTGTAAGTATCTATATTGTTTTACTTATCTCATTTTATAATTAATAAAATGACAAAAATCATTAATATTAAATCTATGATTTGCGACAAGGCATATCACTTGTAGGAAACAAAGGATGGAATGTAGCCAACAAAAGACAAAAGACTTGTTGATAGAAGGCATGAGATATGGTTTTGAAAGAATGTGTGACATTCATGACTGAATTATTACTATGTAGGTACATCACTTTTAAATTTACATTCATGTATACAATCTATTTTATTTTCAATATTCTTGGCAATGTAGATACACTCAATGCACTTTATTTTTATGTTACATATGGAAGTTGAAGAAGAGGAAAAAAATTGAGCCAATCAACAAAAAATTCAGCCAAATAACCCAATTTATGCAAGTGGATCAAGCACCGATAACAATTCCAACAAAGAAGGATGATCAATATTTAATTTTGATATTAATGCAAGTTGTTGTAGCTTGTTGTATATTTTGAAATAATTGTTTGTGAAAATCATACATTTTGTATAATAATGAACTAGACATAGTGTCCGAATTTAAAAACAACGGGTTACCAATAAGTGTAAAAATTACATGCATGTTGACATTTTGATTATTGTTATATCTATGTTGTCCTATTTTGTATGACGAAGGCACTGTTATTGATATATATTAAACTAAACTTTTTTACTCTATTTCATTCTTCAATGTTATTGTGAAATTTTACATGTGAAACAATATATTGGTAATTAAATGTATGGATGATTAAATATTACAATAGATGCTTGCATCTATGATGAAATTAATCCAACAAACACGATAATTAAAATTGAAATGAATATTACTATACACAAAAAATAATGAAATATATATATATATATAATCTCTCTCTCTCTCTCTCTCTCTCTCTCTATGTGTATATATATGCATTGTCAATAGTTGTTGTTCAAAGAATCATATGCAATGCTTTTGATAATTGATGTCACTCTGGTGCATCTACCCAAACACTAATGAAACTCACAAACAAAATCATTAAAATTGAAATGAATAGTACTATAAAAGATATTTCAATTTTAGATGAATAATGGAATAAAAATAAATAAAAAATAAAAATAAAAATATATATATATATATATATGTATTTGACTACAATTTCAGTAACCACTGTTTGAAGAATCATATGCGGTGATTTTGGTAATTGATGATGCACCAGTGCGTCTACGTGAACACTTTGCATTGGTGCGTTTATGTAAATTAAACACACTGTTGAATTTTAAAATAAAGATTCCCACGTGCCAGATGGCTTATCTAGTACATTTTCATTTGTTTTTCGTCGGTGCATGCTAATGATTTATACACATCGATAACGATGAAATCTTATATGAACCGATGCTTGATATATGTTTAAGTGCCTCGGTGTGTTCAGGTTTTTTAAATGCACCATGTGTTTTTTATAGTTTATAAGCAGCCACATGTTAGACAATTGAATGCGTTTGTGCACTTATATCAATCGACCGCACAAGTAAAGTTTACAAATATTAAAAATTGTACAGTGCATATGATGTAACATATCATATCAGTACATTTGTGATGTATGCAAGGACTAGTGCGTATAATCTATATGCAAGCACCAATGCGGCATTGAATTTATGTTATTTATTGTGCTCATTCTATTTGAATGCATCGGTGCAAACACCTTATATTGTACAATACCATGTGTTGTTTTATGTAACACACCCACTCTTATTTTGAACTAAGTGCACTGATAAAAAAACATCTTCTAAAACATCTAGCTGCTGATTTTTTTTAGTTATAAAATGTATCCATAAGAACCTCCATTAAAACATCCTCTACCATTGGCAGAGGTTGTAGAAGAGGTTTTTTTTACATTTTTCTCCAATCTTGTAACACTAAAATCCTTTGATATAAGCTATTTTCCTTGTAGTGTATGCAAATTTTTAACATTAACATATGAGCATGAAACTTGGGTAAAACCACATCGAGACTATATTTTATTGGATGGAAAATTTTTGAACATACATGGATTCTCAAGTAGCTACAATCCAAAAAGAAATAATATACAATAATTACCACAGAAAACTAGAATATTTACATGAAAGAAAACATGCACAAGTAGCTCCAGAAAGTGAAATTTTGCTTCACAAAACTTACGATTTCAGGAATTATTTCAACCCATACTTCATATCTATAACCTACAGTGCACCCTCCACTTGATATTGAGAAAATAAGATCAAGAGGACATTTAACATCAACTATCATGAACCACAGGTGCACCCTCCTTAGCACATCACACACCAAACTCAAACTAGCACTAAAAATACACCACATAGATTTTTGCTTCTATAGGAACTCAAGCTCAACACATTGTAACCTATAATTCATACCTACAAAAGACTTAATAGGTTGTATTAAATCTCCATGAAAAGGACTGGGTTTTCTCTTGCTCAAAATCCAACAGAAGGATCTCACAATCTCTTAGTTGGATCAATGATTGGAAAGGGGCACACCACCCAAGCAAATCTCTTCAATATCACGAATATCACAAAGTAAAAATGCCAAAATATCCGCAAGGAGGCTCTCATACTCCTTTTATAAATCTCTGGTAGCATTTTTCCTTCCTTTAAAGTCTTCTTTCTTGGAATTCAAGCTAGTGATGAATTTGTTGCTTCTTTGGTAAGATACACTTGCCTTTGGGCCCACTTGGCTCAATAATTGCACCCACATTGGATAATGTTGGGTTCTATCTTTTTTTTCTAAGTTTCCTTGGTGCTTTCTTGTTGTTACTATTCCTTCTTGAGCCTTATCTGGAAACTTTTTCTTTCTTTGATTTTATGTTGCTTTTCCTGCTTTTAGCAACTTTCTTTCCAAATTTATTGAAGGAGAAAAATCATATGTATTATTCTCTTCCTTGGTCCCCTCTTGAGCCACCTAAATCATTTACAACTCATAAATAATTATTAGAAAATTAAATATTCCAAATTGTGGTCAAACTTTTCCTTTAGAAGTTTTTGTTCATTTTGTGTGTGCTAGGAAAACATTAGAAAATTAATTTATTTCCCAAATTGATGTTGAATACCTCTTGAACCTATGGAAACCTAATAGGTTAGTGTTGTGTCCATGGAGCCTCTAAAGTGGGGACATTACAAATTCATTGTTATTTTTACATCTTACGTATAGTCTACATAAATTATTAAGAGAGATGTTACAACTCTTTTAAGTCATCTTTATCATTCTCATATGCCCAACTCATTTATCATTCCATAGTAACCCAAAATTTTGAAGTTTCCAATGAGATGGACACACCCAAGCACTAAAATTTATCTACAAAAGATTACCTATAAATAGTTTTTTCATGACATGAAAAGCATACGTGATTTTAAGAGTCTTACCACTACAAGAGAAAGGAAAACACACGAGCTCTTATACCATATTCTAGTGTTATTTATATATTTGGTATGCATCATGGTGATACCATGAGACCTTGGAATTAGTCCTAAGGTGTACAAAAACTTGTGCACCTAGGAGTCTTCAAGGATTCCCTTTGTGGGTTGTTTATTTGAGCAATTGTCAAATTCAATGAAAATTTTAGGGGCGAAATTTAGCCTATGGGATATTTTTCGACCTTTATTTCCAAAAAATGACTCACTAATTTGTATTTGTTTTGCAAAGATGATTCACCCAAATTCCATGGGATTTTTATTTTAACTGTAAAAATAGCCAAAATTGTCAAAAAAACAATATAAAGTGCTTAGAAATTTGAATTTTTTTCATAAATAATTGTCAAACAGTCTATAGTTGCAAATTTAAGAATTAGTATGGTTCACCAAGGTTTCCACACTTTAAGAAAATTTGAGATCCTTGAAATTTTCCTTGTTGTAAATATGGATCACGTGATCCTTATTTCCTTGGTAGGGTTCATAGAACTCAATATGTTAAATCGAGGATAGGTAACAATCCTACAGATTATCATAGATTGTACTTTGGCCTAGCTTTGTAAGTTAAATTTATTTGTAGCTCATCAAGAGGCTAGAGTACCCTTTAGAGTAAGGTCCAAGGAAAGTAACCTATGATAATCTCCAACTGTGTAGCTCATTTCTTTAAAAAAATTGATATTTCCAATCTCATGATAAAGATATTATAATGATGCATAAATTATTTTGTTAAAAGAAAATAGAAGAACTAAAACCCAATTTAGTTGCAATCATAGGTATTTTTAATATCTTTTCACAATTAACATTTATAGAAGAAGCAAAGGAGACACATAATTATGTAACTAGAAATACTTTAAATTTAAATGATATTGCATCAAGTCATGATGTTACAGTGTTGAAACAACCTTTATAGAGAAACAAAAATTAACCTTTTGGCCTTTTTTTAATGGGCCAGAATGAAAAATGCTTTTAATATTATCTACAAATTTAAAAGAAAAAAAATACATAGGAAATAGAAAAACTTTATACACATTAATTATATTTATTTAAAAAATGCATTCAAGCATTCTCATAATAAGAAGCAACCAGAAAAACATCAAAATAAGTGTTTAGGATGACATGTAGTTAATGACAGAAGTAAACTAGCAATTGCCCGAAAAAGGTGCAATAATCCATTGATAGGCTTTTCTTGGAGGGTGAAATGGTTGAAAAAAGGAAACTAAAATCGAATTGGTGTTATGGGAAAAAGACTCAAAGAAAATGCATGGACTAAATCTTTTCTATGTTGTAGACCTAATCTTGTACCATGATTACCATCACAAACGAGCTACCAGATTTGCAAGGAAGGCCAGGGAAAGGTGAACTTTAAAATCCCAAAGATCACGAATAGGAAATCAAATAATAAATGTAGACGAAGTTAACAACAAATTAAATATAGTTGGAATTTCCATAGCATTTCTCTCAGACTAAACTAAACCTCTAAATGTACCCAAGTCTAAATATTTTAGCTATAATTTTGTACAATTTAGGGTTATACTACGTTTTAGACCTATTTTTTGTGCTCTCTTAGGTCAAACTAAACCTCTACGTTCATCATAGTTATGATATAAAATTCAAACCAAAGGTTTGCTTGTATAAATATTCTAAACAAATATTAGGTTTTTGTTGCACCCATTGTCTATATTACCTTGAAAGTCAACCATGCATTCAAATCTACCATATTCAAAACTATGTGTATGAGCCATGATATGTCAAAGTGCATAACCAAAGTGTCGGCCAAACCAACCATGATAACTCACCATAGAGCTTGTGCACGATGCATAAATACAATTTTCAAGATTCATATATATAAATTGAAATTTATTCCTACATATGGTAAATGTGGAATAGCGATCCCAAGTGTGAATAAAAAAGAATATAGCACATTTGTTGAAGAGATAAAAGTAAAGAGTTTGGTTGATGGCCATCATCTTATTCAGTTAAGTTGTTGCATGGGTTCCATTTTCATGTGAAAAGGTCAATCACCCACTCTAAATGATATCCTTTTTTTAAATTCCTCTTTACAAGGGGCCAAAAAAATTCTATATACATCATTCCCACACTACCTTCTAGTCACCCTTTAAGACGATAAGCTTCTTTTCTCTATCAAGTTCCAAGCAATGTGGACACTAAATATGATAAAATGTACATAGCCCCTATGTAATCGTATTTTAATTTTAAATGGTGGCAATACACTTACATAAACTACAATATAGAAAAAAAATATTCCACAAAACATGATCACAAAATAATCCACAAAACATAATCGTGACACTTGCCTTTCATGGATGATGCATATTCCTACATGAAAATATTCATCACCAACCCATCCATCATGAATTTTTTCATTCTTGAAATGGATTTCTTTATAGCGATCATTCATTGTTGTAGCCAACCCAAACATATTAGGTTTCCATAGACAATGAAACAAATCACTCTTCCACCATTGATTACATTAACCAGTATAATAATTACAATTGATATGTTTGTCAACATTTTCCAAGAATTCAAGCAATCAAGTATTGGAAAGTACATTTTTTTTAAATAAAAATAAAATTATAAATACCTTAATTGTTTGAAAACCTGCTCCTAAATGCGCTTTACAAAATTGATTAGAATAGCTAAGGTAGACATATATAAATCATATCCTTGTAAAAAGCATCATCGTTAAAAGGAATTTTATGGAAAAAAATCCTTGTAAAATTTTGTAATTTCATAGTCAATATTGATCATTCATCATTGGGTTACATATATGATGGTAGAGATAATGTAAATGTGTATTTTTTCCCTAGAATATAACCCTCTTTTAGAGAGGGAATTATATGAAGGATATGGTGTAGATTGAGACAGATTGTGAGAGATTGAAAAGGAGGTTGCAACAGATTTGCTGGCAGGTTGTATGTTTTCATTTTGTTGGACAAAATAAAATGAAGGACTGGCTATTTCTCAGTGTATGTAGCCCATATTGAGTGAACCACATATATTGGTGTCTCTCTTATACTGTGCTTTTATGTGTTTTATTTCCACATTTATTTTATTTTATTGCTTTGCTATCCTATTTCTAACATAGAATCTTCCTATCAAAGGTAGTTACAATGACCAAAACAAGTAGATCGTAATATGAGCTTCTATAAATTGTTGCTAGATTAACAAGAATGCATAATATGAAGTCTTCAATTTTTTCAATAAGCATCCAAGAGAATGTGTCGTTTCTTGGAATTTTTAGTTGAAATGAAAAATATAGTTTATTGATCCAAGTCTAAGGATACCATAAGGGACCAAGGACAAGATATTTGGTTGCCACTGGTCCACTAATTTGATAATGTCTTTCGGGTGAATCTGCGGACCTGGGTAACACTTTTTGACAAGCGCATTTCGGCAAAAACAGAAAAACGCACCTCGGTCGAGGGCTTATAAACCCTCGACCAAGGTCTTAATATCTCGACCGAGGTTTTATCAAGCCCTTGACCGAGGTTTTGTTCAGTCCTTGACCGAGGTATTTCTTAACCCTCGGTCGAGGTATTAAAACCCTCGACCGAGGTATTTCTTAACCCTCGGTCGAGGGGTTGATATCATCTTTTTAGAATTATTATTACATAGACTAGGACCTTGACCAAGCTCATACCTCGGTCGAGGGCTTAAGAAAATAGACTTAGCCCACATTCAAACAAATGAAAAATTTTATGTGCCTTGCAGAGGTGTACACCCTGCCATTCCTAGCACATAATTGAGTGGAGTTGATACCGATAAATTCACCAACGAATCTTCTATCCATTGAGGTATCATACACACATTTTAGCATTCATATGAAATTTATTTTTTAATTACTTCTAAAACTTATACTTAGAAAACCACACTATTATGTGTTTATCTCAACTAAGAATGAGATATTCAATCACACTTGGTCCATTATTTTGTCAATATCCTTATTTTCTAAGGAAAACCTCATGGGATCCCCTTGTATTCCCTAAAATATCTATATGGAGGTTTGCTTAACAACCCACCACAATTGGGAGTAGTATCCTCAAGGGATCCAATTGAAGTTAGACCTATGAACTATGGCCTACCTCTAAACAATATTCCTTTGGTATATGGTTCAATTGATTGAGCCAACCCTTGTTCTTTTAATTTGGAGGGGTGTTTATAGCTGTGGAGAAACACACTCAGTGGACATAGAGTCCAATTAGTTCTATTGGTATCAATTACTAAGATAATGGATCTGGATAAGGGTTGTGTACATTAATCATGCTCTTAGACCCATCCTTGTCAAATCTCTTTGAGGTGTCTACGATTTCCATGTAACTAAAGTTCTTCCCTAGAGCAATTCAAAGCTAACCATAGCCCCTATGTAATGGCCTTTTAACCCTAAATGGAGATAACATATTGACATAAGTTCATTTGGTATCCAATATGTTCCTATAAAATGGGTGGGTGTTAGGCACCGAGACGATAGATTTGCATGAGAATTGTGTACATAACTCACACTCTTACCCCCATCATTATCCAATGTTTTGAAGGCATCTACGATTTCCATGTAAATATAGTCAAAATCAATATGGATCTTTCATCAGTAGGTTACATATCTAATGTTAGAGATTATGTTTGTGTCTTTTTTCCCTAGAAGGTAACCATCATTTAGAGAAGAAACTATATTAAGGTTGAGTGGAGTTTGATAGAGACTTTTGAGAGATTGAAGAGGAGGTTGCAACATATGTGTTGCAAGTTGCATCTCTTCATTTTGTTGGACATAATAAAAATAAGGACTGGTTGTTTCTTTGTGGATGTAGCCCATATCGAGTAAACCACGCATGTGGGTGTCTCTCTTGTACTGTTCTCTTATGCCTTTTATTTTTTCTTTTGTTTTATTTTGTTGCTCTGCTATCCTATTGTTATCATAGAATATTCCTAGCAAAGGTAGTTACAATGACCAAAACAAACAGATCCAAATATGAGCTTCTATAAATTGGTGTTACATTAACAAGAACACATGATATGAAGTCTTGAATATTTTCAATAAGAATCCTAGCGAATGTGTTGTTTCTTGGAATTGTTAAATGAAATAGAAAAATATGTTTTCTTGATCCAAGTCTAAGGACACCATAAGAGACATTTGTTTTCCACTAGCCCACTGATTTGATAATTTATTTCTTACCTCATCTTATGTGTCTATCTCATATAAGAATGACATATTCAATCACACTTGGTCCATTATTTTGTTGATATCCTTCTTTTGTAAAGAAAATTTCATGGGATCCCCTTGTATTCCGTAAAATAATTAGATGGAGGGCCACTCAACAACCCACCACAATAGGGAGTAGTATCCTTGAGGGAGCCAATTGAAGTTGGACCTCTGAACTATGGCCTAGCTATCAACAATATGACTTTGGTAGATGGTTCAATTGATTGAGTTATTTTAATTTGGTGGGGTGTTTATAGTCATCGATAAACACACTTAATGGACAAAGAGTCCAAATAGTTCTATTGGTATCAATTACTAAGATAATGGATCTAGATCAGAGCTATGTACATGACTCATGCTCTTAGCCCTCTCTTTGTCAAACCTCTTTGAGATGTCTATGATTTCCATGTAACTAAAGTTCTTCCCTAGAGAAAGTCAAAGCTAACCATAGCCTCCATGTAATGGATTTTTAACCCTAAATGGAGATAACATATTGACATAAGTTCACTTGGTATCCAATATGTTGCCAATGAAATGGGTGGGTGTTAGGCACTGAGAATTGCATGAGAATTGTGTGCATAACTCACACTCTTGGCCTCATCATTGTCTAACATTTCGAAGGAATCTATGATTTCCATGTAAATATAGTTTTCCCTCAAAACAAGTAACTCTATCATAGCCCACCAATAATGGTCTTTTAACCCTAAATGGTAACAATACATTTACATAAGTCCATGCAATAATCAATATGCCATAGATGTAAAAATTAATGAATTTAACTTCATCTTAAAAAAGAAGTTTGATTATCTCTTTATCACATCCTATTATTTATTATTATTCCATAATTCATTTCATTTTAATTAATAATTAATATCTTAAAATATTGCTATAGTTTAAAGTATATATTTATATAAAAACTATACATATACTATTTTATTCAAATCAAATAAAACGATGAAGGTTGTCACCAAATGCTTTGATAACGTCCTAAGATTCCTCATAAAAATGTTACTTGAGTGCAAGTTAAGGATAAAATGAGTCTATCATTAAAATTTTGCAAATATGTTACCTAATATATTGCCATGTACTAGTGAACAACGAAGAATTTCTAGTTTACATGGGTTGTGCTTCCTTTTGTACATAGAATATACAAATGTTTTTTCATGCAACAAATAACTCCATCCAACACATATGGATTTGTCTAAACTTATTTGATAGCCGCTGAAACTTTTCAAAAGCATCGACAAAGTATTGGGTATAACGATGCTCAAATATTGCAACTAAGTATTAAGTTCAAAAATTTAGTAGATGTTAATGTCGCAACCTAGATTTTTTTCTTCCAAAAGCACTTGGTACAAAGGAATGAGAAAAATGTAAGCCAATTTTCTACAATTGGGTAAGAAAGGATGCAAGTTTGATTTGTGCATGTTGTTTTTGTATCTTTGTAGATGTTTAAATGCAGAAAGCAGTTGATATAAACTTCATCAATACAACATAGAAATAACATCCCTAAATACCACATAGACACCTCTTAGTTTTCTAGTGGAAGGTACCAGAATGAATCTTGTAAGTGTCTATAGATGATGGCCACAATAAAGTGCCTCATGGACAATGAAGCAGAGGGAAACTTCATGGACATGGAAAAAAATGGTGGCTTTGTACAATAGTATTGAGACAAAAGAGTTTGGGGTTTCATTGACAGAAAGTGAAGTGGAGAAGATATGGTGGATTCTTATTTCATAAAGTGGTGAGATCATGGAAATTTTCTATTCGATAGAGGGATAGTGAAACAAATGGAGATTCAACAATTCAACTGTCCATGTCTCACAAAAACACATTCATGTAGTTCTTTCATACCCTAGTAGTTCCTCCATACCTAAGATATTTTGAGGGTCTACGAATAGAATGGGAAGCTTAAAAAAAGTGTAAACAATATGCAACTACATCAGATTTTGGATTTTTTTCACTTAAGTCCATTTGGGATAAATATATCGTTTTGAATAAAAGTTGTACTTCTTTGAGGTGCATCTATACTTGTTATGAGCAATACCAAGAATTTAAAGGTGCAGAAAAACATAACTCTAGTATTATGGTAAAAGAATATCACCAATATAGAAATAAGAGTAGGAAATACATTTACCTTACATTGACAAAAATGTTGAATATTTGGTTTATTTGTGCAATGCCCAAAAAAATTGTTGCAATATTCTAATAATGAATAATAATCCAAAGGACAAATGTGTCGAATATGGTCCCATGACAGAGAAGGAAGAACATGTGAGAAATGGAGATGGCCATTGTATTTGCAAAGGCTGAAGCAGGAAATAGGCATTTTTTTCCAAATAGGCCACCTGCTATAGATTTATGACTTCAGACAAACACAAAAGAGAGGAAAATTAATATGGGGTGTGGTAAACAAGGGAGCTTAGTGTTTTGGCGGTGGTGATGAAAAGATAGAACATAAATTTATACATATAGGTGTGTCTTCCTCCTTGGTTGTGCATTGTCCATTGGTTTCATACATTGTCCACTGGTTTATGCAGTTGTCTGCTTGTTTTCAATCAAAAAACTCGGTGAGGGTTTTTTTCAAACAATTTTCCTGCAATCTCCACCTTTCCATATTTTCTCTCTCTCTCTCACTCATTCAGCAAAGATACATATTTCAAGGTAGTAGGATGACCTACATGTAAGTGCAGTTGAATTTGGAGCAATGTTATTAGGTTGTAGTGCCAAGGCTATGTAACTAAAATATTAGCATGTTTACAACACAATGCCAATTTGTCACTTTGATCTACATGTACTAAAAATATCCATTGCAATTTGCATCCCATGATAATGATCATGTGTGATTCTACACCTTTAATACATCAACCAAATATATGTTCCCATACTTAAATAATTGTTAGGATGAACTTGTCTATAGTGCAACCCCTCTAATCATGGACAAAGTCAATCCCTAACTCCTTTTGAGATCATCAATACTTATACAAATATGGATCTTGCATACTTAATACATGTATTTCACTAATATAATAGGTTCATTTTGTGTCCTAATTAGACATCCTTCTATGTTAAAATTGAGGAAAAAGATGCACAAATGTGATTTTTAGTTTCCTCGGGTGTCCTTTTCTACATCCTCTTTTGCATCCATATGTTCATTTTACCATCACTATTGCATCTTACATGTGCCCTTGTTGTTGTATTCTTCAAGGACAAGGAAGGATACAAGAGATATGGTAAGAATATATGAATAGATAAAAGGGAGACATAGAACAAACAAATGAAAATGTTGCATGAAGGATGCAAAACATACACAAATCCTAGTTTGTGTCCCTCTTCTCCTACATTTTTGGTTTAAAGTAAAGTGACTTTCAAGTCACTTTCTCGACTTCATTTATAAATTTTCTTGTGAGCCTTTTCTATTGAAGAGTTGTTTGGAGGCTGGAGATTGGAGGGATCTTCTATATAGATATATTGTGGAAAGTTATACTCCTACATTTTTGGCTTAAAAAGTAAAGTGAAGTCACTTACTTAGCTTCATTTATAAATTTTCTTGTGAGACTTTTATATTGAAGAGTTGTCTGGAGATTGGAGATTATACGAATATTCTATTTAGGTATATTGTGTGGAAAGCTCTACTCTCACATTCTTCATTTATAAATTTGCTTGTGAGCCTTTTCTATTGAAGAGTTGTTGGATATTGGAGATTGTATGGTATACTATATTAGATATATTGTGTGGAAAGCTCTACTCTTCCATTCTTGATTCATAAATTTGCTTCTGAGCCTTTTCTATTGAAGAGTTGCTAGAGATTGGAGATTGTACGGTCTACTATGGAAAAATTTACTCTTGCATTTTTGGATTAAAATGTAAAGTGACTTCAAGTCACTTTCTCAACTTCATTTATAAATTCTTTTTCAGCTTCATTTTTAATTTTTTTGCTTGGAGATTGAATTTGCTTGTTAGCCTTTTGTATTGAAGAGTTGTTTGGAGATTGTGGAAAGGTATAATTCATTTTTTTTCCCTTTAGATAAAATGGAGTTGAGTCCAATAGAGTTTTTTCCCCCTTCAGATTAGATGTATGCATAAAAGGGAGTTGGCTTCAATAGATACCCCCCCTTTAGATTAGATATAAAATGCTTGCTAGTGAATTTCAATGCAGTGACACGTGACCTTCAAATCTACAGTCTGACGCTCTCCCAACTGAGTTATCCCCTCAAACATGAAACTAAAGTAGATATTTTTGGTGTCATACGATGTGATGGTATTCAAAAATTGCAAAAAGATAAAGGTTAAAGAAAATGATGAATGCTTTCACATAGACTTGAACTTATGATTAGTATGAGTACTCAAACATTTTTTTACTATGAGAGAAATTGGTACAATCTTATTCAGGTCATGGGAAACTTTCTCTAGTAGGTTATATGCAATGATCAGTTTATAAGAACCCATGACCTTATAGGTAACCCTTATGATTGTCTTATGATGTCTCAATGACCCTATAATATGATAGGATTATGAACGTCATGGGTTCGTGACCGTGTTACGTAACACAAAAAATTACGGTGTAAGTTAGAATTCTATACATCAACACTATTGTATGTAGGAATGTCCAACAAAACAATAAGAAGTTCCAAAGCAATGATATCATGTGAAACTTGTTGGGTTCTGAGATGAGCTATGGATTTTGTTGTTTCCAATAAAAGAGGTTGCACAATAGTTAAACAGAAGATAAGCATACCATGCAGAAAATAACTTTAAAAATAAAAAGGAATTGCAATGCAAAAACGAAGCCTATAATGAGTATTACGTCTTAAATTATTATAAATCTCATATATAGAACAATATTCTGCTTTACAAATTTAACGTGATGAGGCCTTTTCGAAGGGATACAATAGTCATTTTTTAATAAATCATTCTATATCTTAGAGAGAGAACAATCTTCTTCTTTGTTCTTTTAATATGACAAGTCCTTTTTTCAATTATCGCATCGATTGTTGCTCCACTTCTCTCCTCATGAGATATCATTGACTACTCTGTTGTAGTTGCAAAGTAGCATAATGCTCCACTTCTCTCCTTGTGGGATACCATTGAATTCTCTATTTTATTTACTGAGAACCATACTGATTTCTTTAGTTGAATGTTTCTTTTCTTCCCTTTTCTTTTAATCTTTGCAAATTTTGAGCGAGTGTTCTTCACATTGATATATTGAAGGCTTTCCATGTACTTCTAAATAAGAACAAATTAAAATGCAATTCTAAATTTATATTTCATTGCTTTATTATTTTTTAATTATATGTTTACAATTGCTTCTTCTTTTTTCTGCACTTATGAATGATATATTTTGAAGATTGCAAAAAACCCAGAGTCCAATAATGTGGAGGCTTTCTTTACATTTGCATTTGCTTAACTATGGTTTACATGGAAATGAAAACACTCGAGGTATTCTTGAAAACTAGTGGTGCATTGTAGTATTGAACATAGTTCTTTATTTATTTTTTACAATTTCCATGCAGCCTATTTGTATAAATTTATGTTTGATTAACCTTTCTATTATGTTTGTAGTAAGACCTTGGCTCCATATTGGATCCGAGGCTCTTATAGCATGTGTAGCACCCTTCCTAGTGGAAATTGTGGTATCAAGAAACTCAAGTAGAGAGGTGGTAGAGAGAGTTGTAACTTTAAACAGTATGCTTGCCTCTTTATTGTTTCAAGGAAAATTAAGTGTTCAATTAAAGTTTCTACTTATGTCCATATTCAATGAGTGCACAATGAATACACTTTGTTGTACTTTCAGACCATGCTTCCCTTACTATTGATGCCTTCATCTCTCTCAATATTTTTGCAAAAGATTTATAAAAACAATCTATTTATTCGACTTTTATATCATGACTTCGATAAAGGTACATGTTTAGTTTGGCCTCAAAAAAGTACTATGAAAATGGTAATTGTATTTACTTTTTTGCTTACTTCATCTTCGTTTTAATATTTACGCCGATAGGCGTATATATGTTAAAATTTTGGGGTGGACTACCATCTATGCTTTTTCATCTACTGACGAGAATGAGACAAGTGTACTGTCTAGATTGATTTTATTGTAGTCGTCCAAGATTAAACAAGAATGAGACAAGTGTACTGTCCAGATTGATTATATGATTGTCGTCCTAAATTAATAATTAATAATTTCAAAAAAATAAAAAAATAATTTAATTAACATGTGATAAGTAGAGTTAGTGATAGTTGTAAAAATTAAAATTAATCTTCAACTATTCGATTATTAGATACAACTACTAGCTTAACTCCATGGATTATTAGATACAACTATTAGCTTAACACAAATGTGTCTAGAACTATTAGCTTAACTTCAACTCTATTCAAAGTTATATTGGATAACTATTAGCTTAACTATTATATGCAACTATTATGTTTACTCCAATGATTCTACAACTATTAGCTTAACTATTATATGCAACTATTATGTTTACTCCAATGATTCTACAACTATTAGCTTAACTACAACTCTAATTATCCAATGATTCTACAACTATTAGCTTAACTACAACTCTAATTACTTACGGCTTAGTCCAAGTGCATTTGGCATGTAGGAGTCTAGCTAATGTGTAGTCATGTAAGAGTCGAACTCCAAATAAAATAGTTCAAACTCTTAATAAATTCCTCTAAACTCGTGTGATAATTGCACTTAGTGGCATGATATTGTGCAACTCATGTGACACTCAAACTCCAACTACCAATTGGGATTCCACTTAATGTGCATAAGGCTTAGTCGAACTCCATTTGGAAGCTAGAAGTCACAATAACTCATAGCTCTTTTATTAACTACAATACATTCATATTAGCTTAACTATTAGATACAACTATTAGCTTAACTCCAATGATTCTACAACTATTAGCTTAACTTCAACTCTAATTACTTACGGCTTAGTCCAACTGCATTTGGCATCTAGGAGTCTAGCTAATGTGCAGTCATGTAAGAGTCGAACTCCTAATAAAATAGTTTGAACTCCTAATAAATTCCTCTGAACTCATGTGATAACTACACTTAACTCATAGCTCTTTTATTAACCACAATAAATTTATATTAACTTTTAAATTAACTATTAATCATTCGAACTCCTTATAAACAATTATAAAAAATAAAAAATAGCTCATGTGATAACTGAACTTAATGGAATGGTAATGTGTAGTCCATGTGACATTTGAACTCCATCTAGCAACTTGAAGTCGAGTTAATTAGTCAAACTGCATTTTACAGTTGGGAATTGAAGTAAAGTGCAGCTCATGTGATAGTATAATTCCTAATAAAATCCTTTGAACTCCTAATAAATTCCTCTTAAATCATGTGATAGCTGCACTTAGTGGCATGGTAATGTGCAACTGATGTTACACTCGAACTCCACCTACCAATTGGGACTCCAGTTAATGTGCATAAGGCTTAGTCCAACTCCATTTGGAAGCTAGAAGTCACGATAACTCGAAGCTATTTTATTAACTACAATAGATTTATATTAACTTTTAAATTAACTATTAAATACAACTACTAGCTTAACTCCAACATGATGATACAACTATGAGCTTAACTTCAACTATGAGCTTAACAACCACAACTTAAGTGATTTTTATGTTAGATTAACTATTAGATACAAGTAATTGAAACATTCTTTAGGAAAAAAAATTATAACTATTAGGTTAAGTCCAATGATGATACAACTTTAACTTAACTTCAACTCCAATCACAAATTTTAATTGAACGTTTAAATCCAATGATTCTACAACTATTAGCTTAACTTTAACTCTAATCACAATTGTATTGGATAACTATTAGATTAACTATTAGGTTAACTCCAATCATGATACAACTATTAAATTAACTTCACTAGTGATATATTCCTCTCGACGTATTCCAAACATATTAACCTTATTAATATGGTTGTTGCTAGTCTACACAACCAACGAGGCTCCCTTGGATTTGTGGAAGCGTTTGGATGGGAAGAGCACCCATATAAAGGATTTGCTCCCAAAACCAAGGTGGAGGAAATATAAAGGATTTGCTCCCAAAACTAAGGTGGAGGAAATGGTGTACACAACCAACGAGGCTCCCTTGCACGAGCAGATAGAGTTCCACCATGAAATGGCTCTCGTAAGTTATGTGCTAATATTCCAGTTCATCGTTTTATTTGAGATTGAATGTTTTTTGCAGATCAAATCAAAGAGATGTTTGTGACTGGATGTATGTTTCTGTGGATGGTATGTTTATGTAGATTTGTGAGTGGATGATATGTGTCTGTAGGTTTGTGGATGGTATGAATTACATTGGTGTATAGTATGTAAACAATATGCATTAGGTTTAAGAAATGGCACATTCTGAATACCTGGTACTTAGTCTTATATATTTTTACAGCACAGCGATGCTATGTGAAAGAAGCATATTGCGGGCTCACATGTACCGTTTCCAAATCCAACGGAACAACGCCCAGGTGCCCCCACCCCAATATTGTAGCTGAAATATGCAAAGCTACGCTAGCCGGTTCGTTTACAGTGGCCCAATACTTGACACGGTCCCCCAAAAGCTCTAAAACATTCTGCCACAAAATGGCCGAAATCATTTTTGGAAAAGAAAAGAAGGAAGAATAAATTATAAAAATGATTTAACCATTCATTTCGATGGTTTGGGAAAAGAATCCCCGTACTCATTCTCCAGCGTTTGCGGTAATCTGAACTTCGCAACACAGGATCTCCAACAGCAGTGACTCGCAAACGGTGTAATTGCACTGTGTGACAGAATGCCCACCTGCAGAACCCACAAAGATGACGAAGATCGAATCTCGAGCTCAACCATGCTAATTTCGAGACCCGAAGAGGTGCTGCTGAAGAAGCTACGTGGTGTAATCTGGAAGAAGACACGTGGCAAAAAACCATTGGCTAAAGGGACTACAGAGGTAATTTCGAAGGAGCTATGTGGTGTCTTCTGAAAGAAGACACGTGGCAAAAGACCATTGACCAAAGGGAAGGCGGCTACAACTACAGTAACCTCACGGAATAGCGCCTAACGAGGTAATTATTACTTAAAAATAATAAAAATACAAAATTACTTACTAAATTAATAGAACCAACATACATAAATAAATCATCTTCTATGAGGTGGACGACTCTAAAATGGAGCACCTTATATATTGGACAGAGTTTCCCTTGGCAGGGGAGCTCTCATTCAACGAGTCCCATTTTATAGGCTCCCCTCTCGAAGGAAAGTCTATTTAGTAAATAAGTTTCACTCTCTAAAATTAAATTCTTTGAAACATTAAATACTAACTAGCAATTGTCCAATTATCGATAATAGGCAGAAAGTACAATAGTAAATAAGTTTCATCCTCTAAAATTAAATTCCTTGAAACATTAGATACTAATTGTCCAATTGTTGATAATAGGCAGAAAGTACAATAATAGGCGGAATAGGTGAAACAAAATAGGATTCCACACTTGAAAACAAAATTGATATAGCAATTGCCCCAAGAAGGTGGAGGCGGAATAGGTGAAATAAAATAGGATTCTACATTTTGAAAACAAAATTGATATAGATAAAGCAAGCACTTATTTTATTATTTAAAGGTTAAAGTTAAAACATATTAATATTTATAGTGATAGTGATGTGTATATTTTTTTGTTATAAAGTTACATATTTTTTTTATATTAAATTTTAAAATGCACTTTAAATTCAATTAGAAATAAGCAAGTGATCTTTTATAATTATTATTGACTACATGTCTAAAATATATAAACAAAAAATGGAAATAAGTAAACAACCTTAAAGTTTTAAACGATGTGAGCCATGACACAAATTAAGGAAGACAATGAAATTTGCTATAATTTCCAAAGAGATTGCAAAGCTAAATTAGGTGAATGCAAATTACATATTTATAAGAGGTCAAATCAATAACGGGAACACCCATTTGCTTGTTCCTTTTATTTATATTTTACAAATTAAAAAAAAAAGCTTGTTCTTTTTATTTATATTTCAAAATCAAAACCAATTAAAATTTTCTTCAACCCTGAAATCCTGAAAATAAAATGAATATTTTAGATATTTAGTACATTTTTTTGCAGCTATTGGACATTTTGCACTGTTATGATAAGAAGGCTACAAATTAAAAATATAATGGAATATTTATTGGATAAAATAAAACTTTCAACAAAATGTATAAAAGCTACAACAACTTACGGACAAAGAGTATAAGAAGTATACCTCAGCTAGGACATTTACCTTAAACAACTATGTAAATTATTCAAGATTACAACATTATATGCACAACATTTTCAACTTCTCCTTTCTTGCAATGTAAGCAAGGAGATGGGTTATACATACACAGGTTATATAATTTATGTATAGAAATTTTCTTTACATGCACTTTTGTTTGCTATAAATGATCATTGAGTTGATCTTAGTATTGGTAAGTTCCAAAAAGGCCTTCATCCAATAAAAATTGTAGAACACAATGCTTATTTTCTCAAGAATGCAATATTGAAGACAATGAAAGATAAGGAGAATTCATATTTTGACTGATAACTTAAATTGACATATTATGTCTTTTAGGCATGGATATTTTCTCTAGTGAGTATTGTTGTCAAGGCACATAAGAAGGGGAAAATGCAATGGAATGTATTTTGATAAGTAAATGAATCAGCATGCCACGCAACTCTGCAATATTTCAAAATCTGCTTCCTCTCATAGTCAGATTGCAATGAATACATATTAAACATAAAATATATATAGAGAAACTATAAGCAAATCCCAAGGGATGAGATTACATACTACAAAGACCCACCTGGGTTGAACAACTATATAACCTGGATTTTAGATGGCACATCGGCATGTTGCAATGACATATTTGCATCAATGGTAAATGCATATGCAAAATACAGTTAGAGGTAGCAAACTTTGCAGAGCTCTATTTTACCAACATTGATAGGAGTAACATTTTTTTCTTGTAGAACAAATACCACATGAGATCCTATTTAGAGAAGAGTAATCCAGATGTCATTAAAACCATTAAAGGAAGTTTCCTACAGATTGTCGTATCTTATGGGAAACATGCGGGTAACATGAGAAACGTTTTCCACATTCTCTAAGATGTCCTCTTTTATTGGACAAGAAAAGTTAGGGATATGTTCGTGGGAGTTGGATGGGTTCCCATGTGTCACGTCCCCATGCTTTCGACCGGCAAAGAGGACGCGACTAAGAGCTTAATTCGACCGGGTTAACCGCCCATGAACATGTACAGGCTTAAAAATTTCCTAAAACAGAATGCTTAACCNCACAGGCCCATACGTAACAGCAAAAAACGGCTCACAACATGGGGGGAAACACACAGTCCTGAATCTTATCAGGGAAACCAACTCACAGCAGGGAAAAACGTCCCAAATAGCCAGTGCGTGAGACCCAAAAGTCAGTGAAACAGCCAAAAACATGAATGGCTCTTCACAGCCATGGTAAAAAAGACATGAAATCACAAAAACGTGAATGGAAAATGCACTAGCAGCTCCAAAAACGTGAG
>LPNX010414076.1:143899-157194 GCA_001517045.1 Pseudotsuga menziesii
TTATCTAAAATGTGCACGCAGGAATATTTGTCATGCACAGTGCGTTTTAATCATCATACACAATGGAAACAATTGCATCCCTACAAGCATTCAGTTAACATACACAACTACAATTGTAGATTATGCACAGCTATAATTAATTATCCTTGCACAACGGAAACAACATCATTCAAACAAGCATTCGTTTAACATGTTCCTTCCAGTTTAATTAACAGTAATTATAGAATTGCAGAGGTAAAATGCACAAGATCACTTATCTTATAAANTTCACTCTTCCCTTATCCTTAGAAAATCATGCCCCATTCGATTTGGTTGCCGCGGCCGTAGCTGGTTCTGTCCATTAATTAATTATGATGCATATTTACATAATGGCCAACATAATATGTGCCGCATGCCCCGATATTCAATCGATGACATTTAAATCCAAAACATAGCATTACCGATCAATGGCGGGGCCTTGGCCTTTAGTTCCGCACCATGATCATTACAATATATACATCATGTACATTTAATGTAACTGGGTCAAAACTGGGGCATTACACCATGCAACAATGGTTTGCACCAAAAAGAAGTTCATAGAAGATAATATAATGCACATGATAAATTTTGTTTATTTTGATTGAACTATTTACAAGATGTAATGTTTAATTTAGTTGCTAATGAGTCTCTTGATGCATAATTTCACGAGGGAAAGGACTAAATACAAAGAAAATGCTTGTGATACCTATAATCTAGTTAAAACCTTAAAGCTTGTCTGTCACGAAGCATGACACTGAAGGCATGAAAATTGTCCCAACCATAGACCATATAATGATGAGTCTACATTTCCATAACTAAAAGAAAGAATGATACCATACATATTTTGAAATTAACTTTGACCAGTATTACCAATTTTATTTATTCTTCATTGTGCATTTTTCTGTAATGTAATCAAGACATGTAAAAATTTGTATTGATGTCTAGGAATCTGGAATGGAGTTTTTTTTGCACAAGAATGTGAACTATACATAATAGTAAATTGGATATACAATTTATTTCAACAACAAAAAGAAGGCATGTTGAATACTAGTGTTTCCCTTGAAAAACTATGGTCTACTATTTTGTAAATCCAAATGCAACAAAATCCATCGTAACAACTACCCCCTGATCATAGTCCTTGAGATCTTTATCCAAAAGCCTTTTCTTTTTGTGGAAAAACATGATTACAAATGCAAGACATCAATGTATTTACACAATAAAAGATATGTAAGCATAATATAGTTTATTTTTGTTTTCTTCTCCCTACATTGTCATTTTCTTATGTTCTACTTTTTTTGTTGTTATAATATGCTATTATCCAAGTGTAGCAAGAAAATTTTAAAAACAATTCAATAGGATAAAGGTAATAGAAACAAAATAACCAACTAACAACTCTTTATAAGTGAGACATATTAACATATAGAAAGCATAAACAATCCCTACATGAAGGAATAAATGTATTGAAATCACATATAGATTATAAAAAGGACGTTGAAAAAGTTTAGAGAAAGGATAATCCACAAAAGGCTCATACAAACATCCTAACAGTCTACCAGAAGTGTTGTTATTATGTTTTAATGAAATTTCCATTCTTAATATTTCTATTAATATGATTTTCTGAGCATTTTTAACATTTGGACTTCATAAAATTTTCCATGAACCTATTTTGTTGTGCATAACTTAGCAGTTAAAACATGTCTTGTGTAGTAGCCTTTTATTTCTATCTTAGTTGAATTTACAAATCCTCACAAGCTTAAAAAAAATGTCTTAATTGAATTTACAAATCCTCACAAGCTCAGATCATTGTGCATAACTTAGAAGTCAAAACATGTCTTGTGTAGTAGCCTTTTACTTCTATCTTGTGTAGTAGTCTGATTTATGAGCTAGCAATGAGTTTTCTTCCATCAACTCAAGTATCCTTTTATAAGGATGCATTACCATTGTAATAATATCAATTATCATTCATTGATCATTCATTAATGTGTGTTCATCATTCCTCTTCTTCTCTCCTTATGCTAATTCTCTACAATTCCCAGTGAGGTTAATTATGTGCTTAGATTCTTAGCTTGTTTATAGAATTCTTGCTACCATCAATGATTCATAATTCTAACAGGGTATCATAGCTTTGGGAGCTCATCAATTAATTCTCCTTTCAGATTTGGAGGTTTATTTGTAGGTGCAACAACTTCAATATGGATTAGAAAGTTCCTCTACTATCTCATTTCAACTATGTTGACTGGAAGCCCAAGATGAGTGCATACTTGAAGAGACAATGTCTCTTTGATGTCTCCATTGGTGCTTTGAGTGAACCTGAGTCTTATGAAGAGAAGATTGACTGGATGAATAATTGTGATAGATCTTATGGAATCATGTGCTTGTCAATGTCTCCAAATATACATCATCTCATAGATTCTCCTGAATATCCATTTGAGCTTTGGAAATATTTGGGAAATGATTTTGGTGTGCAAGAAGTAGAAGACGAAGCATGGAGCGAACCCAACATATCCTCATGTGATCTCTCTCAAGATGTCTTGGCCTCTACATTCTCTGATGAATTTATTTATGATGAAGAAGTTTCCCATACAGTTCATGTTGTTGCTACCCTCTTTTATTCGAATGCTTCTTCCTTCAATGAAGAAGCAAATATTGAAGAGAAATCATTTTCTGTATCTCTTGAAGATACTAACGATAAAAAATAAGTGACAGATGGAGCTTCTATTGTTATTGATGATGATTCACTCACACATTCATTGTTCTCTATGTCTTCTATCTTAAATTCTGAGATCTATGTGCCAGATCCTTCACATTTTGTTCATACCTCTCTCATTGATGGTACGCAACCTAGTGACTTTCGGGATGTTTGCTTAGCCATATCAAGTCCTATTAGTTTTTTTCCACTTACCATACTTGATCTCATGTGCTTTTGCATCTCCTCATTTATTCTTGGCATCAATACTCAGAGCCTCCTTGAATATTTTGAACATCTCCTTCCTTCCTCCTTTCATACTTCTACTACAAAGGATTGATTATCAATGTATTCCCATGAGTCTACTGATATGCTTATATGTGTTCTTTTGGATTCTTTGGAAGCTAGATCAAACCATGGAGCCCATGCATTCACACTCATTGATCCTATGCCTTCTCTATGTTCCTACATGATCACTTCCACACATCCTCTCTGTGTAAATGGAGTTGGAGACCTCGTACATTCACTTGGACGCTTATTTCACCTATATGAAGTTTATTTCATCTCTATTTGTTTGAATTTCAAGTCATTACATCATCTTGGATGCGATTAAAACTCTCAAGATCTTTCACATCATTGGATCTTAGTTGTTCTACATGGTCCTAGTTTCCATTCTGCAGCTGTCCTTGATCCAGGTGAGTAGATTTCTCTTCATCCCAAGAAGAAGATTCCTCCAGAAATCAACATTTAGTTTGGAGCAGCATCAACAACATTTTTTTTGGTTTTTCTCTCATGTCATTTCTTGAGGGAGGATTTTCCCCATGTGGTGTTGCCTCTTTCCTCATCTTTTTTTGGACATAATAATTGTTAAAGGGTGACCATAGGCTTGTTGATGGGCCCTGTATACACCTATAATTTTTGTCATACCATCATAAAGTTAGACTTAAAGGGGGGCATGGGAATATAATAAACCCACTCATAACTTAGGATTAAATATATAATCATAATTTGATTAAATTCCTACCCATTAGCTAATTAGTTGGCATCCACTTGCACCTTATAGTCAACACATGCCATCTATACCCCGGGAATGCTTTGCTTCTGATTCTGGATTGATCTTGACCACTTTATTGGCTCCCATAATCAGTAACTGCGCTTTTCTATAGATTCTTCCTTATTCTACTTTTATCCATCTTTTTTGTGGATAAGGAAAAGCTAGTTAACTAGGAAACTGGTATATTTTGTTGTCAACCCATTCTCCATGAATTTCTCTCCATATTCCAGGATTAGCATTTTTTTCTATCACTCTTGACAACTCACTCACGATTTTTCTAATTCATGAGGTCCTTGATTGATTTGGGAAGTGCTTTAGCCACCTATGGGGGTTTATCATATTTGGTAAGTCTGATTTATCAGCTAGCAATGAGTTGTCTTCCATCAACTCAAATATCCTTTTAGAAGGATGTATTACCATTGTAATAATATCAATTATCATTAATTGATCATTCATTAATGTGTGTTCATTATTCCTCTTCTTCTCTCCTTATGCTAATTCTCTGTAATTCCTAGTGAGGTTAATTGTGTGCTTAGATTCTTAGTTTGTTTATAGAATTCTTTCTACCTTCAAGGATTCATAATTCTAACACTTGGGATGTATAAAGTCCCTCTTAGCGCACTAACCAATCCTTCAAAAATATTAATCAATTAATAAATGACTCTTGGTTTAGAGTTAAATCCACCTTCTCTATGAGTAAAAATTGGCTCTTGATTAAGAGTTAAATCCATCTACAATATGAGTCATGATTCGTAGTTAAATAAAATCCATCCATACTATTACTACCACTCTTGATTCACAATTAAATCCATCCACGCTATGGACTCAACATTTGTTTTTGTGTTGTGTTGTATACTTCCAATGTTGATGGTTATGTCTTTCAATGGTTGAGAAAACCGAGTGAAATTCCAAATCACCATTCTTGGACTTGTTTATTCTTTAAGAAATAAAGTGTTTTTTTATAAGTCCATATCTTCTAACATTATACGTTCTCTTTAAGAAATAAGATGGTTTAAGCTATTGAATTTTTGCAGGCTAATGCTCGTGGGCCTGTTTTTCTACTACTAAATTTTGTTATCATTAATAAAATCCAATGTGTGTGTGTAAGAAACAAAAATAATAACACATTACAATAATCCCACATGAAGCCACACAATCCTAAGTAAGATTCAAATATGAAACCTAATTGTGGGGATGATGATGAAATCAACCAATAGAAAACACATGAGACAAAAGTGAAATAACAACGCTTCAAGATCTTCTCTCGTATCAATGTAAAAACTCATTTGTTGGTTACAAATCTATCCTTGAGATTAGGACAACCACAAACAGTAGTTACTTAGCACCATTTTAGAGGTGATTTTTGTGTTATTGGTTTTATGGGCATTAAGTGGGATAAGAACGAGATTGTCCCTACATTGGGTGGGATAAGAACAAACAAGGAAAACAAAAAGTAATATAAGAACAAATAAAGAAAACAAAAAGTAATATATCATAACAAGAAAGCATAGTTCACACAATCCACAAATTTATACTTACATATGAAAAATGCTTACCTCTTAATATTAAACCAAAAGAAAATTCAAGATAACACTTAGGATTAAATTAATTTAAATGAATAGGGAAGTATTATGAATTGGTTTAAACACTCTGCATAAGATTTTGAAAAAAAACAAAAACTATCCGCTGTCAATGCAGACATCACATTCCTATGAGTACACATAAAAAAATAAAATAGAACATATAATATACCAACAAAATATATCATAATATAAACAAATATGCCCAATAGATAGTCTTGAGCTGCCATCCATCCTTCCTAACTAATATACTAAAAAGGAGGATGGTAATAATAGTTTTAGTTTCACTATCTAGAATTGAGGGAATCTACCTGCGGGTGTCCATCCCGGTTAAGCTGTAGTTTCTAGAATATGCCTTTATTCACCGCTGGTCCTTTCGTTATCTTCAATTTTAAAACAAAGTATGCATACATACTATGAAAGCTCTATTTCTCTACAAAATACCGTGGAACCAAACCGTAGTTTTCGTCAACCAACCACATGCATATATATATAATAGAAAACCTAGATTTCTATCAATGAAAATGCTGTGAAACCGTGATCCATGTGCTCCTCGAAAATGACTGCCTCCTGGTTTGTCCTACCTGCCTCCTGGTTTGTCCTACCTGCATATTGGTTTGCTTCTCCTTGGGGTTAACTTAGACTAAGGGGTGGCCGACTACCTGAATCAAGCCAAGTATTTAAGGTAATGGCCCTGGAAATATAGTAGGTCTTCAGATTTTTTTTAGATATTTTATATAATTACATTGACCTTATTTTCCATGGAACATTTTGGAGCATTGGCATTAGAAAGAATTTAGTAAATAGAAGTGGGTTTGTGCAATTTGTTACTTGAGGATACAATGAATCAACTTTGCGTCTGAGCAGGTGGCGGACTACATGTATTGCTTCAAAAATTTCAATATTGGAGGATTGCATTAAAATTCACACACATCCTTCAAACCTCAGTTTGAAAGTATGAATTCCTACACCCGAACCATGAACATTCTACCAAATGTATCCCATAAATCAAAGAAAAACATTTAGCATTGAAACTAGCATTCTCCACTTTCAATTTGAGTTAAAAAATCAAGAAAACACTGTCCACCACTCTAAAATATACCAACTCTAGTGCGCATAATATCTTTGTCAAATGGAGTCAACCAAGGGTGAATAATATAAAATATGAAACTTTGACATTGCCTTGCCCGCAAAATTTATTTGCTAACACCTCACTTAGAATTTGAATTAGTTTGGATTCCATACCCAACCTCTACACTGTCACGTCCCCCCCCCATCCGAGAGGACGCGAATATGGCACTGGTGCTATCATTTAAGCTCGGATCTAAGCCCCATGAACATAATAACAAATGCTTTGGAAATGGAAACATACACAGATGCATAATGCAATGTAATCTACAGCGGAAGAAAATACATTTCAACACAACATTCATCATGTTCATAATTCATTAAACAAATACAATTGCAGAGATTAAACACAAGAGATACTTATCTTAAAAAGAAGCTTGTCCCGCAACTAGGTATGTCTCTACAACGTTTCACCCAACCATAGGCCAGTGTGCTCATCAATCTCTCAGTAGCACTTCCACCTTTGATCTGGGCATGATTCCCACAAGGAATAAGGAACTACAATAGGATCACACATAGCCAAAGACACATCAAAATTCAGCCAAGCCAAAACTACATTTGGGTTTATCAGGCTACTAAGGAGATGGAAAGGTTGAATTGATAAGCTAGTGATCCCAACCGCAGAGCTAGGGACACATGCACCAGATCTGGTTTGGCCTCTAAAATACCTACACACCCAACATAAGGAAGCATCCCCTTCTCTGCTACACAGTCCCTCGGGCTATGCCTTCCCTTCCAGTGCTCTTTGGGGTATGCAAAGAAGAAAACTAACCCCTATTGATCTATCTATGAGGTTCCTTTCTACAATAGGTTTATCAGGCTAATTCAGACCCAATTCCATCCCAAACCATTTCATACCAACACAAAATATGCACCTAGAGAAAAATACAAGTTCTGGGCATGGAGAAAAATGTCTTGGAACCCAAATTCGATAATGTTGAATGTGGAAAAACAACCCAAGTGACCAATCCATTTCGGAAACATTCTATGGGCTTCACGTGGGAAAAAACGGCCCCTTCAGTCCCTCAATTCGTGGATCTATTGTCCCATTGGTTGTGTAATACAAAAAAAAGAAATTCCCCAACCGTGTGAATGTGGAAACAACAACAAAATGTACATGAGCGAGACCATCCCCTGAGCATTACCAAAACAACTTCCTAGCCATGGGGAAAATGAAGAAAAATGCTGCCAACGTGAGGGAAAACACACAGGTAGACAAAAAAATGAATGAGAGAGCTCTGCAAGCTTCCACTGTCATGAGGAATGGAGGATGTGAATGCATGAGGGAATGGGAAGACATTTTTGGGTTTTTACTTGCCCAAGAAGTGAAAACATGATTTTCCAAAATGGGTGCTCTTCCCAATTCGAGTTTTTGACCTCCATACCTTTCCCATCCCAAGGAAATAACTTCCTCAACCAATTTCTGGGAGTAATAAATGATTGGGTGAAAAAGACAAGAAAGGTAGTTGACAGCTTGATGGGTTTTCCCTTTGACATTTTGCTTTTCCCCATTGGCTCAAAGGTTTGAATATTTCCCCCCTTATCCTTAATTAGGAAATCATGCCCCCATTTATTTAATGTTGTATTGACATAGCTGGTTGTGGGTATTTTAATTAAATTGCATATTTACATGATGTCCCAAAAATTATAATGTCCCTAGCTAGCACGAAATACCCTCGGCATCGATTTTAAAAGCTAAAACATAAAATGATAAATCGATGGTGGGGCTCTTGCCTTTAGCTCCACACCATGATTAATAAAATATTTACATCATATACATTTTTAATGCAAACAAGGTAAAAACTGGGGTGTTACATGCACCGTAGAGTTTGAACTTGAATTCCCCAAAATGTAATGAAGAGCTCCCATGCATTGCATTGGATTGGCCTCCAGCCATTGGTCCACCTCGGTTGAAGTTGATAATCCTCTTACCTACACCAAGTAGTAGACACACAAATATGACAATCACCAAAAAAAAGAAAAAAAAATTAACTACATTCTTTAATTAAATCAATTTTCTCAAATTGCAATTATACCTTGGTGTCAAGAATGACTCTTCCGAGATTGTTTTCCATAATCTTTTGGACAATACCCTTGATGATAGAGGAGAAGTTCCCCCTCCATACAAAATAATGACAGGGATATTTGATGGAATATCCATCCCCATACAGAAGAATTCCTACCACTGGCTTATACTTGTGATCATAAATATTTCCATACCAAGTAGTAAACTTGAAGCGAGATATAATTTCCTTCTTGGTGCAGAATAACATGAAGATAAAAAACAAGGAAGACAAGAGTTGCATGAACATAGAGGGCTTGCTCCTCCATGACAGAAGGAAATTGTTCTTCATTAGAGCACTAAATTGCTAACTGACAATCCCAAACCCCCTTGTGCGCTCCATATTTTTTCTTCTAAGTTGAGCTTGCACTAGTCTCGAAAACGAGATCTCCTTGGAGAATATCAGTCTGGAAGGTACAACAATTATGAATATTGTTATTATACACTTAGCTATAATTCAAATATAAATTCCCCATTGTTTTAAAGGGATGGATGGAACGAGGTTGTTAAAGAAATGTAATTGCAAAAGATATTCTATTTTGTATTTTTATTGTTATTCATCCTTTCAAATATTTTGTTCCACTAACCAGAGATGTCATTAATGTAATTGGTCATGTAAATTCTCAAGTCAAAACCTCCATTGTAAGTCATGTCAGTAGTACCCATAAAAGTATTATTAAAATGTTATTTTGAGTCTCCCAAGGCAATTCGACCTTGGTTGAGAGGAGAAGTCATCCCTATTGTGTTATTAGGATTCTCAAGTGACCAGTATAAATAGGTGAATAATCTCCCTCATTTGGACACACTCAACACTCAAGCAATCTCACTAGAGAGAGAAGGATCAATCCATATGAGAAAGAGGAAGCAATCTAGTGTTACTTTTAGGTCTTACACTGTACTTGGTTGAAGTCTATATCGAGGAAGTTTTGTTGGGTTTTATCCCCCATGAGGGTTTCCCAGGATAAATATGTGTGTTCTCTTTTGTTTTGATGTGCTTTTTATTCTTTTAGTGATCCTTTCGTTTTGGCATAGCAACTATTAAAATATTAACATGGTATCAAATCCAACCTGAAAGAAGACATTGTGCAACAACTTTTCTAGCAGTTCAACAAACTAAGACCCACTACTCCAAACAATTCCCTCTGCATATCAGCTGGAAAATAAGGACCATTAAACTCGCCTTAGTAGGACGTATATTTCCATTGAAGCAGTTTTGAGTTATGTGGATTTTTTGTTTTTTGACCTACCATTGTTGCTGAGAGAAACTATGTCGTCAGATGTTTCAAGGTTATCTCCACAGATTCAAGAAAATAAATATATAGACCAAATCTCCTTGGGGAGGCACGCAATTTCCTACAATAAATTTGCACGTGACCATAGTTGGAAAATTAGAGTTTTCCTTTCAATCCCTAGGTCATCTTGAAGTAGGTTTCAGAAGTAGTCCTCAAATTGGTAAGTTCTACCTCCTATATTTCCATTTGAGGTTCTCATTCATTAAAGATGAAAAATAGTACCAAGCTTGATGAAAAGCTTGCAGTAGCAAATAATTCCAGAGCATGGAAGTATCGAGTCATGCTCATCCTTGAAGAACATGACCTAGAAGGCTACATCAAAGATGAAGTCAAGGAACTTAAGGGAGATAAATCAAAATCCAAGCACATGCAGGATATGATAAAAGATAAGAGGATCATAGATGATTCTATCAAGGATCATTTGATCCCTCAAGTATCTTCAAATAATAATCCAAAGGAAATGTTCGATGCATTGACCAACCTAATGCCAACCTATTTAAAGGAAAGAACATCAACAGAATAATGAGATTGAGAAATCAACTCAGGGTTGTGAAGATGCAAAAGGAAGAAACTATGCAATCATACTTATCAAGAGTATCTCATATCAACGAACAATTAGAAGCCATTGGTGACATGGTGGAAGAAGTGGAAGTTGTAATGAGCACCTTGAATGGTCTTCCAAGAGAATGGGATTCCTTCATTAGAGGAATATGTGCTAGAAGAAAGTTAACCAAGTTTTGAAAACTATGGGATGAATGTGTAAAAGAAGAAGGAATCACATAAAATAAAGAAGAGAAGCTAAATGATAATGAATATCAAGCTCTAGCAGCTCATGCAATGAATAGAAGAAACAAAAGAAAGGATCGAGGATCACCTCCCATAAAATCTCTAGAATCTCAAAGAGGCAAGAAACATAGAAAGGATTAATCATATTTTGATGGTTCTTCATGTCATAAGTTGGGACACAATGCCAAACATTGTCCACTTAAGAAATAACAACTCAAGAAGAAGAACCGGAAGTTCCATGCCCATGCAGTCGAATAGAATGAATCAAATGAAGAGAAGGCTAGAGAAAATGAAGACTCTAGTGAAGAACATGTCTTTATTTCATCTCTCATAGGATCAATCTCTCATGGAAGTGACACTTGGATCATAGATAATGGTGTTTTTAAACATGTGACAGGTTACAAAGACGCTCTCTCATTTCTTACCGAGAAAGAATATCCACACAAGGTGAATCTTGGAGATTATTATCGATATCCCATCAAAGGAATGGGAGAAGCCTCTTACAAGATAAAATCCAAAAGGTCCATGAAGATGAAAGAAGCCTTATATATTCCAAGTTTAAAGAAGAATATTCTTTCTATCTAAACTTTAGATAAGAAAGGTTTTAGAGTTGCATTTATAGATGGTAAAGTCCTCGTGTGGTCGAAAGGAAAGATAATAGATGATGCAGTTGTAATTGGTGTTGAAGAAGGAGGACTCTACAAATTTAAGGGGCACACATTCAAATTTTACATCTAGTACCATTAGTCCATGTGAACTATGGCATAAAAGAACTTCTCATGTGAACCACAAAGCATTTTCAATTGTGAGCAAGGCAGTAACAGGTTTACTAGAGATTCAGATTAATCATAAAGGGCTTTGTGAAGGATTTGATCAAAGAAAGAATACCAAGAACCCATTTCCAAGTAGTAACAATGAAGAAAATGAGATCTTGGATATTTTTCACTCATATGTGTGTGTATCAATTACAGCTACTTCCTTAAGATATACTTCAATCAAAACTATCCTTGCCTTGGCATCCAAAATGAAATGGAAGCTACATCAAATGGACGTAAATACAACTTTCCTAAACAATGTTATAGAAGAGGAAGTGTACATTGAACAACCAACAGGTTTTGAGACACATGACAAGAAGACACATATATAATGGGTGATTACATGAAGGTGGGTAAAACGTTTTGGCCAAATTTGGCGATGAAAACCTGATTTTTTACTCATATGCTAGATAGAATCCCTCGAAACGCATATATGCCATGTGAATTTCGATTTGCAGTAAAAAACAATTGTAGAATATTATGTTGGATTCCCAATGATATTTTTTTTTAAATATTCCAATGTCATTTAATGTGTGAAAATTTTCATTTAATGAACTGTGTGACCTTAAAAATTTGAAGAAGCTAATTAGTGACTCGTGTCCAACCCCAATAATTCAATCTTACATTAATAATTTAAAATATATATATATATATATATATATATATATGAGCATGATCTACACAAAATGCACTATGGTCTACGTATTTTTTGTTAATTTATTCGCAATATACAATTTTATTTTTCGAAAGTGACCACATTTGATTTCAGGATCATTTTATATACGTGTGTCCATCCTAATTTTTTTTTCACTGTTTTCAAAAATTGAAAAACCAAAGATACCCTTTTGAAGAGGATACGTCGATGTGTGGGTTGTTCATTTTTAAGAATTTTTTGGATGTGTCTATTTTACCCTGCAGATTTTTCTTTGAGCTACTTTGAAGTTGTTGTCAAGTTTTCAAGTGTAAGTTTTAGAACTAATTAAAAAAAACCCATATGAATGCCAAAACACTTGCATGACACCTCAATGGATAGAGGATTCAGTGATGAATCTATCGGTATGAACTTCGCTCAGTTGTGTGCCATGAATGGCAGGGTTTACACCCCTAGAAGACACAGAGAAACATTGATTTTCTTGTAAGAGGGATAATTCTCTGTTTTTCAGGCCCTCGATTGAGGTATTCAAATGCCTCGATCAAGGTTTTAACGGACCCTCGATCGAGGGTTTAATCAAACCCTCGATCAAGGTTATAATAAACTCTCGATCGAGGAAATTATGAAACCATCGATCGAGGTCTTGTTTTTGTTAAAAATCATACAAAAATGCCTGAGAATGGACTTAGGCATTGATGGCATTAATGTCATTCCAACTACCCTCCTAACCTCATTTCCTACCCAAATTCCTAAAGAAATTCTATATAAACATAAAACATAAAACATAAACATGTTACTAATTTTATCCTTCACAATTGACTAACCTATTTGAAACAATGCTTGTGGTCTAATGTAAATTTAGCATTGTGTATTGTGTTTAGATATTGCTGTAGGTATGAATTTGGATTGTTGATATTGATCACAATGGGAAGCAAGAAGTGTTGAAGTAAAACATCTTCTAGGAATCAAAGCAACACCGAAGAAATAAGAGAGAAAGATAGAGAAAGAAAAAGGAAAAAAAGAGCAATCTTGAGAGGAGAAGAAATTGCAAATCAACCTATAATGAGAGAATTAAATGTCATTGCTAACAATATTGGTATAATTTAAAAGTTATACAATTTCATATTCATATATATAAATTCATTTTCCTAGTGATCTAGTTCATATAATTTCATATTGCATAATATATTCAATTTCATAGTGTGCTAGTTCATAATATATA
>LPNX010414076.1:157954-187115 GCA_001517045.1 Pseudotsuga menziesii
TTATATATTCAATTTCATAGTGTTCTAGTTCATAACTTATATTATATATATATACACATGTTAAATTGTTTAGAATTTAATTATAATTTTGTAAAATTGTAATTTTGTATTAACTCATAAACTTGTATACATTGTATGTGCATGCATAAATTCATATATATGTATTCATAATTGTATGTAAATTGTATAATTTCATATTCACATATTCATATAATTTTATATTGCATATTCATATATATTCAATTTCATAGTGTCCCAGTTCATAATATATATATATGATGATGATGATGATGATGGTTAACGTCCCCTGAGACCAAAATTTGGTCTATCGGACCCTGAAGAAGAAAATTAATTAGTTTGTTTTAAAGTTATATTTCTATGCTCAAAGAGATTGGAGAGAAGTGTCCCAAGCTTACTATAATTTTGACAAGCTAAAAGGCTAGGAATGTCGGTATTGTAACAAAGATTATGAAACTGGGATCTAATGTGGGTGTATGCAGGGCACTCTAAGAGGAAGTGATTTTCATCTTCAATGTTCTTACTCTCACAAAGGTGGCAGATCCTTTCTACCCAAGGAGTTTTAGGGACTGTCCAACGACCAGTTTCGCTGTGGAGCTCATGCGAGTTCGTTCTTATCTTAGTTATATTAATTTTTTTCTTAGGACTGATTAGAACAGAGAGATAGTTTTGATCTTCAAGAGTAGGGTTGATGACCTCCTTATAATATCTTAATTTTCTTTTGGCCTCTAAATCTTTCTCAGACCACAATTTTTCTTTAAACTTAGAAGCAATAGTATTTTTAATGTTATTAATATTTTGCAATGCAACATTTTCATCGATCTTCCAGTGATTTAACCAAGACCTGGTATCTTTATACCACCCACGCTTGAGCCTTAGGTGATTTTGGCTGGAGTTTAAAGCTAACTTAGGGAGTCTATGGTCTCCCATGTTATTGATTTTGTTCTTGTACAATAGGAGTCTAGTCATGGCTAGGCTCTTGATGGGGGAAAGACCCACTTCTATAAGGAGAATAGGATAGGGTGTATTGTTTTTTGATTTTGAGGTTGTAAGTTATAAAACGCTTTTGGATTTGCTCGATCTTTCTCCACGATTCTCTAGAGATGCTACAACCCCAAACCTCACACCCATACAAGATAACAGGAGTGACTAGAGTTTCAAAGAGGAGCTTCTTTTTATCCCACATCACGAGGTTTGCAACTTTGCAGTTATTTTCAAGACCAAAGTAAGCTTTCCACCTTGCATTAATCCTTTTCTCAATGCTATAGTTCCAGTTGAGCTTCTGATTATATATATATATGTTAAATTATTTAGAATTTAATTATAATTTTGTAATTAATTCATAAAATTATATACATTGTATGAATTTATATCTATATGTAAATTCATAATTGTATGTAAATTGTATAATTTCATATATTCACATATTCATATAATTTCATAAATTGCATATTCATATATTCAATTTCATAGNGGTTGATGAATATATATAATTACATAGTGCATAATATTCTAGCATAATATCTAGTTCTAAATGAATATGCATATATATTCATTAGCCTCGTATCCTCACATACAAATGAATTTTATAATTTGATGATATAGCCTCACATTTAAATGAGTTATAATTTGATAATATAGACTCATATATATAATTTTATGTTAAAAATTACAAAGATTGTTATCAATGGGAGTTGATTGCACCATCATAGGTTGACTTGCATCTTCTCCTCTTAACATTGCACCATCATACTAAAACACATTTGTGGATTTTTGCAAGAAACATTGGGATGGTGAACCAACTCCTCACACAGTACGGGATTTTATTTCTATGATACTATGGAATAAGAATCCTGAAAATGTGTTTTTCATTAAAAGGTGTGTAGGTGGGAGAAGATTCCATGAATGTGGTGATTTGGCATTGTTCCATAGGAAGTTTCCTATCGATCCAACACACCCTAGATTGTCATATATCATAGATAAGTGGAAGAGATATGAGTATGTCTCCATGAAGCCATCATCTTCTTCACATGTTCCATCTAATAGGATCGACTTACTCGAGGATGATAGTCATATTTCAGACTTCATGGACAAGTTTCAAAGTCAGATTTACAAATACATTAAACACTCCCACAGGTCTAGGTGGAAAGCTTTAGAATTTAAGAATTCTCGTAAGGTTTTTGAGCCAGGAACAATCCTATCAGTGGTATAATTTGCTGAGAATTACACATTTTCTCCTCATAGAGAGATACAAAGTAAGTATTATCACTCCGGCCAGGTGTCCATATTCGTACATGTATTGTATAGACATGCTCAAGTGAGCATTGATGGTAGGGATAGCACTCCTCAGTCACGCGATGTGATCAAGGAATACCAATTTTATGTCAGTGATGATCATGAGCATGACACGTTATTTGTTAAACACTGCTTTGGGTTGATTTATGATTCATTCAAAAAGAATGGGGTGTCATTTACAAAACACTGGATTTGGTCAGATGGGTGTGCGGGGTAGTTCAAATCGACACACTCATTTTATTGAGTGAGTCGTCTTCACAAAGAGATATGTATTCGACACACCTGGAGCTTTTTTGAAACAAGGCACGGAAAGGGTGAACATGATGGCATAGGTGCATGCGTGAAAAGAGCACTTAATAGGTACGAAATGAGTCATAGTGCATCTCAAATCAAGTGCTCAACAAAAGTATTAGATTGGTGCACACAAAATTTGGGTCACCAAGGTCATGAACAAGCAAGGCCGGTGCGTGGGTAGGAACAACAACTTAATTGGAATTTAATAAATGTGATTGTATTATATATATGGTGTTTTTTATTCAATGCAGTTTTTTTTGGGATGTTTCCCTTGGCGATGTGAATAGATCCATGCCATGGTATTGCGATACCATACCTGCTACAAGAGAACTACATTCAGTTCGTAGTAAAGACATGGGCGACATATTTTCCATTGAAACGAGGAAGTATGCATGTTTATGTGAGTTCTCACCCTAAGAACAGTGAGCACAGAGAGTCCTCTTCCTTAGGTCAACTACCTCTTGCCAGAAGGGAAGACATTTTCCCAACAGATTAGATTGAGCCATGCATGCTTGTTTACTTATGAGCATATCGATTGAGTTTCACTTCTTGGATTGGATTTAGAACTGATTAGTCTTCTAATGATGCTGGCCGGATGGTGTAGAGTTGCACATTTCATTTTGTTTTAATCTTGTCACAAGGTTTGGGTGCCTACATAGCTTTACTAGAGATCAAGGTCAACATTGTATTGGTTTTGCAGTGGCTACCCTGGTGAAAGAATTCATGATCCGTCACTATAACACTATGTCGTATCATCCGTGGGCTAACACATGGCTAAATAATTTCACAATATTTTGGAACACGCATCAACAAATATATGCTCGGTGAATAGGGATGATTGGGAGAAAAGAATCGATTGACTCCAATGAACTGGGGGTTGATAATTGTGTGAATGATGCATATGTCAAACAATGGAAATATGTCCCTCTTAATCCAAAGGGGCCACATCCAATTCCGACGTGGAAAGAGATGCACACTGATGAGGCACTGGTTTCACTAGATCATGATCGGGTTTCTGATTTGGTTAAGCAAGGTACATGATAGTTGATTGAATGTTTAAACCTCTAGTCTTTTACACATGCATATATATATTTAAGATTTGTTTAATATTTGAAAATATTGATACAGGTGATGTATTTGATGTAATTGCACCACCAGGAAATGACAAGCATGTGGCATACTTTTGATGCGGTGTACACAAATCAAAAGTAGGTTGGTGCGGCCCTATATCGATGGAGAGTTCACATACCAAGTTGGTGACCTAGTTGTGATGGGACACTTTTTTGAAAAAGTAAGAAGACAAGGTGACTATATTATTTACAGAGATTTCATGCCTGAATATATATCTTGTCAGTACAGTAATTTGGTGGTGGCAGCTCGGATACATCTCATTGAAATCAAGGTGAAGAGGGGTGAACTAAAGATATGGAAGATGTCAGTAGCTGACCATGATTGTATTATGGAGACGTGCATTCCTATAAGCCATTGTACGGATGAATGGAGGTTATATGCCACTTTTGATACATTAACATAGTTGACATGCTTTTGAAATGTAGCAAATCAAACTTTCTTCTGAAATATATATCATTTGTATTTAAATGTAATTTTTGTAAACTTATGTATGAGAGTATGTGCATTTACATATACTCTATGTGCATGAACACATATACCTAGGAATACCAACATTGTCCTAAGACCATTTTATGGAAGCTCACTTTTTGTAAACTTGTAAATTGTTAGTGATATGCAATCCAAAGAACAAGACATACATTTATTGCACCCTCATTAAATCTACCGATTGCAATTGATATTAATTGTAAGTTATGTTAAATTGTAAGTTTCGTTTGATTGACAATTTTGCAAACTTTACAAATGAAACCAAATTTAAAATTGTAGTTGTAATTTTTTTTTTTGTAAATGAAATCAAATTTTACATTGTAGTTGTAATTTGCACCTAGTAGATCTTACATTGTAAAGTTATAAATTTTGTTTATTTAATTGTAAGTTATGTTAAAAATTGTAAGTTGCATTTGATTGACAATTTTGCAAACATGTAAACTTGTAAACTTTATAAACATTGTTAATTTTGTAAACTTGTAATTTATTAAATTGGAAAATTTTACAATTTCGCAAGATTGTAAAACATAAATAACTTTCAACTATAACTGCAAATAATTAAAACATTTAACATGCCTTCATGTTCAAAAAAATGTCCATATATATATATATATATATATATCGATAATCATAAAGTACAAAATAATAAAGTCCACAAATAACACAGCCTACAAATCACTCCTATGCCATTGATTGAGAGATCGACCATCATGTCCACTACCACCAGCTGCACGATGCCCCTGGCCTTCCTCATGCACATCACAAAGAAAATTTCCCAGGTATGAGAACTGGAGAAGTTAAAACCGTGAACTCTGCAATTCAGTTACATATCACATATTTAAATTACATGTAGAATGTGACAAAAAAATTAATTACATATCACATATTTAAATTAAATATATGTAGAATATTTAAATTACGGCGGCTTCAACTCCCTCATATGCAGCTGCCTGTGTATGCATTTGTTTCCATGACATGAAAATAGTTATATTAATGAATTACAATTTGAACATGTAAATTATAATCTGAACATAAATTTGCAAACAATTCGAACATAAATAACTAGTACCTCGTCGATTGGTGTGTCATGAGTAGGACTCAAGCGGGGCTGTATAGAATCATGTGCAATTCCCTTGCCTCTATCCTGTACCATATGAACAAGATAAATGATGAAAGTTAGAACAAACCAAAATATTACATGTTCAACAATTGACTCATTAATAAATTCAAATTTAGGATGACAGTTAACGCATACCTCATCAACGTGGGCAGAAGGAACTGCAGCGGGACCTTGAACAGATGCATCACTGCCAAACATGACCTCCATGAAACTGGGTTCCTGCATGGAGGTCTAACACAAAGCAAAGTATTAGTTAAAAAAATGATTCATTTGAGGATACATTACAATCATGACAATCAAATGACGAAAATAAAATGATGAAAATAAATATATACCTGTCCCATCGGTCGAGGCCTGCATCTATGATGCAGTCAAAAATATGCATCGCGGACCATGATAACATATTGCAGCACTGGTTCATGATCAAGAATGTTGAGAAGATCATCGACCACCCATTGTAACTCAATCTTTGCAGGTGCAATGGGTGATTTGCGTCTCTCTTCCTGCACAACCATCATGGTACCATGCATTGTCATGCGTGTCGCCTCTGCCAATGCACTATGCTCCTCAGTCGCTAGCTGAGATGACTTGACTACATCATCTGTCCTAAGCATGGTCCTGCTAGGGAGACCTACCAAAGGCTCTGGCTCTGGCTGAGTTCCAGGGTCTCTCCTAGCCCTAGGATGCGCATGACTGTGTCCCCCACCAACACCATAGAATCTCAAGGGTGTGCAGGTGTAATCTAGGTGCATCTCTAGGACAAACTCTGCATATATATGTTTTACAAAGTATAGTGAGACCTGATCATGGTGGGGAAACATGCCCCATGCTCCGATGAACCTGTCATATACATAAGGTGTTGGAAACTCTAGCTTAAACTCCTTGAGTCTAATCGGTTGACCAGCGGCATGGTCAAGAGGGATATCAAATAATGCTCCCTTCACATCATGGCCAGCTGTTGCATCTCTCATTGTGGCCCAGTTATCAAGACCCATCACTTTGGCCCTTCTTCTCTGACATGCAGAGAGCCAAAGAGAACTTAATGGTTCGATGGTCTTGTAAGCCTTCAATAGACTGTCTACTGCCTCTAACATCATCCACATAGAACGTGATAAGGGAGAGTCGTCTGGAATGGAGTAGACGTTAAACCACAAACACTCATATTGACTGGTAATGTCTTGCAGCATGATACATGTGATCTCATCCTCCCATGGTGCTTCCTCAAGAGGGTTGATGCCCTGTTTTGCAACACCTAAAAATTAGATGAAAAGATAAATGTCAGTAAAAATACATACATCAACTTTAGGTGAATTTGAAATCAATATAAATTAAAGGTACTGATAACTGAAAGAAATAAATATATGCATTTAATGTCATGTCTCGCGGGGAACCTCCCCACTGACACCAATAGTATCCTCCTCGCTGCTCACATGCACAGAGCAACTGCCAGAGTGGCTTCTGCTCATCTACCCAGCAGGAGCGTGTGTCGACGTAGAACACCTAGGCGAACCTGTGAAAATAGAGACATACAAGTTGATGGTTAAATATACATATGTGAAACAATTTAATTTGATGTAACTAACAACAAAGAGTACATCATGCGCAATTGTATACTTACGAGCCCTTTTCTGACCTCCGAGGTGAGGAACGGTCACAGATCCGCAAGTGCTTTGCCTTCGGCGAACCGAAGAACCCCGTTGTAGATATGCATCTGCATGAAATCAAGCATGTAAATGCAGTCAACATAAAATATAAGATAAATTATAAATATGTCAATAGTAAAGACACAGGATTGAGATGATTAATATATCATCACATGGTGCACATTAATAATGGGAAAATGATCATGAGTCTGAGCACAATCAATAAGGAAATGACACATGCAAAGGTTTTTTTCACAAATAGTTGAGCTTGATCATTCATGTCATGTGTGTGAATGCAAAAGTGTTCGTGCGACTAATGGTTTTCACTTAGTTCGAAGCTCTAACTTTCCATCCCAATCCAGTAACAGTCTCTAACTTTTCATTTCAATTTTTTTTAAACTTTACGTATACACATAATTTATGTGGATATCATTTTTTTCCACTAGGTACAAGTCAACCATTCCATCAAGGATATTCTGAAAAGATACAACAATATGTTCAACATTTCAATTTTTTTCCACTATGTACTAGTCAGTTGTGTCATGTGCTATAGTCTTGTTTCGGTCTACAGAGGGAATGTGGGTTACTTCTAGATTGTTGTTGGTGGAATGTATGTTTGTTACAAGAGGCTAGCCTGATTCTATGAAATTGTCCTAGGTAACTTTGATTCACACTTGAATAACAAGTTTCATGTTTTATTTATTTTTATTTTTTCTGTTGAAATACAAGAAAAACCATAATACTTAGATTTGAGTTTCCTTAAAACAAAAAGATATAGTTCCACTTCTCTATAAGTTCAAATCAAAACTTATATATTTTATTAATAGTTTCATTTTCTTTTTTGAAAATTCTTTAAACTATTAATTTAATTTTCTAAATTTAAATATTTCATTAACTTTTTCATAAACATTTTAAAAATATATAATTTTAAATTAATTTTTAAAATTATAATTGTGTAAATTCTTTCATCCATTTTTTAAATATTAAATTACGATTCCAATTTTTCATAATTTAACCTATAAATTTATATATTTTTATTAGTAATATATTTTACTATTATTTTAAAAGATTCTAAATTTATAATTTATAATTTTCAAAATGTTGAATATCTATATATTTTTTCTAAAAAATATCCAAAATATAATTTTATCTTAAACTATGGATTTCTATTAATTTTTTAATTTGATATTCTTTAAAAAAAATTAAACCATGAATTTCTATTAATTTTTTAATTTCATTTTTTTCAAATTTACATACTTATCTATTAATATTTTTTTCTTTTAAAAAAACAAAAAAAAAGAAGATCCACATTTTCTTCATATTTTTGTTTAAGCTTCAAAAAAAACTAAAATACATAGATGCACTTTTCAATAAACTAAAATCAAAATATGTCAACTAATAAGTTAAAACATACATAAAAAAAGTATTTATAAGAAATATAAATATGAATTAATATAATATTATAATTATAATTTATTTTAATTATATATATATATATTAAATATTTAAATTTGAATAAATATCAAAATATTAAAATAAATATATGGGTTGTTTAAATTAATGGCTACGTCGGTTTAAGGTTCATGATTGTCTCGTGTCTAGGGTTTGGATTTTTTTCAATCCTTTGTGTATTCTCGGAGGATTGAAAAAAATTGGGCAGCATTTCTACTTGCCCGACACACATTTCAAAATTAAATCGGCAGCATATGCTGCCGGTTGATAGAAATATTTATACAAACTATAAATTTAAATTTTAAATTTAACAAATTTGAATTTTTTCAATCCTCTGTGTATTCTTAGAGGATTGAAAAAAATTGGGCAGCATTTCTGCTTGTTGGGCACACATTTAAAAATTAAATCGACAGCGTAAACGCTACTGGTTGACAAAATATGTATAAAACAAAAAATTAAATTTTAAATAAAAAACAAATTTCAATTACAATTTTATAAAAATACGGTAGCATTTTTGCTTGTTGGCACACATTACAAACATATTAGACAAAAAAACAAACCTAAAACATCTATAACAATGAATTTTTTCAATTTTAACCTAACATTTTAAAACTTAAGAAAAAAATCCATTTCAAATTCCAAAAACAAGGTTTGGGTGTTACCTCTCTGCTCCGACATCGTGGTGAAAGGTAGGGGTGGGCGTGGATTGCATAATAGCTCGGTCGAGGTCTTCGGGGGCTCAGCTACTCGGTCGAGGTCTTTGGGGATGCAACTGATCAGTTAAGGTCTCTTCTTGCTCGATCGAGGGGATTCTGTGCAAAAATGGGAAAAATGGCTGCGGCTGCCCATGACCCTTTTTATAATTTTTTTTAACAGGAACCTTGATCGAGGTCTGAAGCTTGATCAAGTTCGGAAGCTCGATCGAGGGTATATTTAACCCTCAATCGAGCTAGTGGTAAACCCTCGATCGAGTTATTAAAACCTCGATCGAGGGTTTACCGCTAGCTTGATCAAGTTATTAATACCTCGATCGAGGGTTTACCGCTAGCTCGATCGAGGCATCAAGACCTTGATCGAGGGTGTGTTTTTTTCTTTTCGTCACAATTTCCTTGCCAAAAATTGTAACCCACTTCCATGGATGCACCCATATGCATATTGAAGAAAGCACTATATGGGTTGAAGCAAGCACCCAAAGCATGGTATGGAAGAATTGTTGGATTCCTCATGAGCCTGGGCTCTACCAAAAGTAAAGAAAATTCCAACCTTTACTATAAGGTTGTAGATAATGAGATCATGATATTATTGTTGTGTGTGGATGATCTATTTTTGACAGAAGAAGAGAAGCTCATCAATGAATGTAAGAAGAAACGTGCTTCATAATTTAAGATGATCAAATACCTTGGCATGATGCATTACTCCTAGGTCTCGAAGTATGGAAATTCCCATATGAGATTTTCCTAACTCAAGGAAAGTATGCAGTTGAGATCTTAAATATTTTTGGTATGTTGGATTACAAGGCAATGAATACTCCAATGGTGACAAACCTGGAGCTCCTGAATGATGACTCTTCAGAAAGAGTAGATGCCACACTATATACACAAATTATAGGTTCACTAATGTATTTGACAAAGATAAGACGGGATATATGTTTTTCTATAAACACCTTGAGTAAGTATATGGTGGATTATCGACATGTTCACCTAGCTGTAGCAAAACATGTGATGAGTTACCTAAAGGGTACATTGGATAGTGGCCTCAGATATGTAACCGACAATGAGTTCAGATTTTATGGCTATACTAATTCACATTGGGTAGGAAGTTCCGAAGATAGAAAGAGCACTTCAGGAAATTGTTTCAGTTTGGGAACATGTGTGATCTTATGGATGAGTATAAAGAAGACCAATTTTACTCTCAGTACAGCCAAGGTTGAGCACATTGCAGAATGTTCAACCTGTAACAAAGAAGTATGGCTTTGCAAGTTATTGGAAGGACTCTTTGGTGTCGAGACGATGCAACTGATATTTATTGTGATAACTAGAGTTAATGCATCATGATGATAGAGAACTCGATGTTTCATGATAAGTCAAATCATATAGAGGTAAAGTATCACTACATACAGGATATGGTGCAGAGAGGAGATGTGAAGCTCTAGTATGTTCCTATAGAGGAACAAGTTGTTGATGTGTTGATTAAGCCTCTGTCTCTTTTAAAGTTTGAATTTTTGAGACAAGCTTGGTGTAGTTTGAAAGGACCTCTCGAGGAAGAGGGAGTGATGGTGATACTATTGTTGATGATGTGGTTTCCTATATAAAGTGGTATGGTAGCTTAGTTTAAGAAGAATTATGTCAGCAATTTATTTTATTAGAGTTCCTAGAGATGTCCACTATGTCCTAGAATTCTTATGCTGAGGATGGTCCTATGGGCGATAGTGCTATCATGTTGAAAATGGTCCTACATTCATTTGCAGATGATAGTTTCCTATCATTCTAATGCTAAGGATGGTCCTATAAATGATAGTGCTCTCATGTTGAGAGTTGTCCTACATTCATTTGCAAATGATAGTGTCCTATCATTCTTATGCTAAGGATGGTCTTGTAGATAATAGTGTTCTCATATTGAGAGTAGTCCTACATTCATTTGCGGATGATAGTGTCCTAGGATTCTTATGCTAAGGATTGTCCTGCAGATGATAGTACTCTCATGATGAGATTGGTCTTACATTCATTTGCGGATGATGCTTTCCTAGCATTCTTACGTACAGGATGGTCCTACAGAAGATAGTGCTATCATGTTGAGATTGGCCCCATTCATTCGCTAATGATGATGTTCGAACATTGTTTATGATGTGGGTGATCCAACATTCATTTGTGAATGCTTTTCAATATTTGTATACTGATGATATTGCAAGTGATGTTCCAAGATGATGATGCTTGTGATGATGATGCTCAATGATTATGCTCATGATGATCATGCTTGTTGATGATTCGCATGATGATGATGTTCGTGATGATGTTCCACGATGATGATGATGAAGATGTTACACGATGATGATGCTTAGTTATGATGTTATTCCTCATATGATGATGATATTCATATAGTTGTTGAAAACTTCCTATGACATATAGAATTACCAGTTAGTTGTACATATGTTGTTGTTTCTACTGTTGTTATAGTATACCTTCCTTGTTAAGATGGAGTGTTAAAGAAATATAACTTCATAAGATATTATTTTGTAATTTTATTGTTAGTCCTCCTTTTGGAGATGTTGTTACTCCAAATGAGGATGTCATTGATGTAATTGGTCATGTAAAGTCTTGAGGTAAAACCTATGTTGTAAGTCAAGTTAGTAGTACCCACAAAAATATTATTAAAATGTTATTTTGAGTATCTTAAGGTAATTCAGACTTGGTTGAGAGGAGAAGTCAGCCATGTTTCCTGTTATAAGGATTATCAAGTGATTAGTATAAATAGGTGAGGAACCTCCCTCATTTGAGCACATTTAACACTCAACCAATTTCACTAGAGAGAGATTGAACAGTCCATCTGAAAAAGAGGAAGCATTCTGGTCTTTTTTTTGGTCTTACACTGTACTTGGTTGAAGTCTATATCGAGGAAGTTTTGCTGGGTTTTCTCCCCCATGATATTTTCCCAGGACAAATATTTGTGTTCTCTTTTGTTATGATGTGCTTATTATTCTTTCAATGATCCTTAACAGGGGATGTTCTCTAGGTACGTGGTGTTTTGAAAAATTTTGATAAAATGATTTAAGGGCGAGGGTGAACATGCCAATATAAAACTTGGGTAAGTGAGATTAGGAGGTCAAAGGTTCAAAATTGTAACTGATGTCTTCGTTCTGTAAGCCTGAAGGGAGGCGAGTCTCTTAAGATTCATCCTCCACGGATCAATTTGGTTTGAATAGAACCACAGGCCTTGGGGTAGCATCATTGCAAATAATATCAATGGAAGGAAGTTAAATAATCCCTAGTGTCACAAATAATGACACATTTTATTCTTCAACAAACTCTAATTCTAGGTTTGGTTCATAAATATTTAATTTCTTCACATAATCATTTTTTTTCAAAAACTTGAGTACTCAAATCCCTCATTATAGAATTTGACCGAAAGATTGTGGTTTTAGTAAATTGCCCCTTATTTTTCATCGAAAACCCACCAATATATTAGAAACTAGAGAGGCAAGAGTAGAAGGGGAATCATCCATGATGGGTAATTCAAATCTCAGCTTCACCCATCTCTTTTTATTTTGTTGCTTCACAAAATAGGGCCAAATTCTTCAAAGATTTCTCTAGAAGAGTAGAGAGGCATTCCCTCACTTGTTTAACTACCTTATCCTTGCTTGAAGGTGGTGGGTTAGACTCTCTCACTCTCTATCAATTTTCTACTCACGCATAGAGCTGTAAACTTCTTACTAGACAAAGGTAAGAAAGAATTTAAATGAGGGTAAATTAGAAAGAACCTAGTACCTTGAGGCAATGTGCTACAACCCAGTGCACTGATATAGGAAAGAGATATTGGAAAGTATCTCCTCCATAGTTCCTTCTAGGACAAATTTCCTCTCGTCCTATTCAGGAAATTCCATCAGGAAGCCTACCTTCTTGGGCCTCTTGGGGAATAGTTCCTCATGGCCTATCGAGGCAGTTCCATTGGGTATCCTAGCTTCTCAGGTCTCTCGGGGAAGAGTTCCTACCAAGGCATAGTTCCTCTCAGGGCATAGTTCTTTTCAAAGCATAGTTCCATGAACTAGAGTTCCATAGTCGAGGAAAAGTTCCATAGTTTGGGAAGAGTTCCATCGGAAAAATTTCCTGCTGACCTATAGTTTCTTGGGGCATAGTTCCTCACAGTGTAGAGTTTCTACTAGGGCATAGTTTCTCTCAAGAACCTCTCGATGCAGAGTTCCTGTCGAGGCATTGGCCTCTTGGGAAAATTTCCTACCGGGGCATAGTTCTTCTTAGGATATAGTTCCATCGGGAAGAGTTTCATGCCGGATCATACTTGAGGTAGATTTCCTACTGAAGCATAGTTCTTGATGGGGCAGAGTTCCTCTTGAGGTATATTTCCTATTGAAGTCTCAGAAAAAGTCACTACTAGGGTGGGGAAGAGTTCCTCTCATGATGAAGTTCCCTCATGAATCTTGAGGGGGAAAGGTTCCCTCAGGAAAAATGTTTCTTGCCCATAGTTCCTCACTAGAATAGTTCCTTCAGTCAAAGTTCCTTTAGGGTGGATTCAAAAATTTCATCAGTCTTAGGGAAGATTTATTGAGTCAATTATTGTCTCGGGGAAGAGTTTCTATTGAGTCTCTCGGGTAAAATTCCACTAGGAAAATCACCTGTCGGGGTGGAGTTACCTATGTTTGTTTCAGGGCATAGTTCCCCTCAGGCGGAGTTTCTGTCGGGTCATAGTTCCTCTCAGGCATAGTTCCTCTCAGGAAGAGTTATTCTAGGGAGGGTTGGGAAGATTCATCACTATCTAGCTCTGCATGAGAGAGGATGATATTCCTAAATCCTTGCAATAACAATAACAAGATAAAAAAAAATTCACTAGTTGTGCATGAGAGAGGATGAGAGACCTAACTACTTGTAGGTGATCCAAACTAATTGTTTTCCAATTATATCATTATAATTATTCTTCAGATCACATTTGTTACAGAGAAAACTTCCTATGGCTTAGGGTGTACCACAACAGATAGAGAAACCGCAGAAATCAATCACTTCCCAATATGCAAGAGAAATACAACATCTAACACTAAATGATCTCGAAACATACCTTATTCTAGACAGTTGTAGTAGATCCCCATTGAGATTTTTCCAATCCCTCTTGCTTTAGCAATCTACTCTCAAGAATAGTAAACAAGGAAAGTATGCTATATGATATAGTGTTAGGCCTACTCTAGCATATATAATCAATGATACACACATCCATGGATTCAATATTCATTTAAATACACATCAATGGATAGGAAAATATATTTCTGTTAAATAAATCAGAGATTACATAAGTGACAACCTCTGTCGGCACATCTGCAAACCAAAGAAACTAAGTCCTCCACATAGGCCTCCACCACCTCAATCCTCCATCTCTCGATAACAAGCTCACAAGAAAAGGCAAGCTTGGGAAGAACACAAAGTGCTCCAAGGGACAAAGGGATGTAGACTCAAGTACAAGCAAGCTATGGCAACAATGGACTATAGTTTTCTTGCTCTTCAATTCCTCTCCTTCAATGTACCCAAAGGGTTCCTTATATAGTGCTTCAATGGGGTAATGGAAGGTCAAATCCTAGCGATCTAGAGGCATATGGAAGGCCAAGAGCCAAGTGACTCAGATCCACATCAAGGAAAACTCCAAAAATATTTGGCCTTTTGCACACATCCCGATGTACATGGGTTTAAGGGTAATATCTGCGTATATACACGAGAAAGGGATTAAAAGTCATGTACAACAAATAATGAATGTTTTTTGGGATGATCTTGGAAACATCAAAGGTACAAAAATAGTCCATGGGATCCAAAGAGTTTGCAGAGGGACAAGGAAGGCCATAAAAGTGTGATTAACCATGTGTGGTAATATCAGCTGTAACAACATTCAATACAATTCTTTCCTTGAACTCTAGCTAATGTTTGAGATATTGACCTCTCGAGAAGAATTCCTCTAAAAGGTGGGTTTGGCAGATTCATCATTGTCTAACTGTCTCAATACAATGCTTTCTTTGAGGTCTAGCTAATGTTTGATATATTGACCAACCGTCTTAAACATCCATGGACATTAACACATCATCCTATCCTCCAAAGATAAGTCTTGCTGCCAAGAAAGATGAAAAACTACAACTGGAAATAAACCCTAACATGTATCCCTTTTTTGTTGTGCATGTAATCAATGAATGTGGACTATTGTTTATGATTGTTATCACTTCAAATTATTGTGTTGTATGTTGTAGCATGCAAGTTATAAGAATACTTATGGTTATTAATTTGTAATGATAAAACTTTCCAAAAATAAATCACTCCAATGTTGATTTGGTTAATCGCATCCTATGTTTGCCATTATCTCACTGTAATACTATTAACTTGTTAGTAAAAATTCATTACAACTTTGTTTTTATCCACATATAACTATTTATTTAACCCAACATTATTCTTTTATTTAATACGGTGTCCTTGAATTCTAACCACACACATCTCTCTCTCTCTCTCTCTCTCTCTCTCTCTCTCTCTCTCTCCACTACAACAAATCCTGGAATTAGCGTCCCTTTTTAGTGTAATTATTTTTTACATTGAGTGGTCAAACTAAACGCTAAATGGGATGCATCATGGACAAAACTTAAAGCATCTCAAAAAACGTCTTTTTTTGCTTCCTAAATAGCATCCTTTATGACATCCAAAATAGCTTCTCTTTTTTTTCTTCCTTCCAGAATAGCATCCAACTTTGCTTCCTAAACAACTTCAAGGTTTTCTTCCTAACGAGTGTCTGCTTTTGCTTATTAAATGACACCCCCATTAGTGCCATATTTACATCCTTAATAACACCATGTTAGCATCCAAATAAGCATCCAATATTGCATCCATTTTTGCTACCACTTTAGCATCCCATTTTGCACCATGTTTTACTTCCAAATATGTGTCAATTTTCGCTTCCAAATTTGCACTAGTTTTTGCTTTCCTTTTTTGCATCGTGTTTTGCTACCAAAATGACGCCAAATATTTCTTCTATTGTTGCACCATATTTTGCTTCCTATGCAGCATCATGTTTTGCATCCAAAGTAATGTCTTATTTTGCTACCGTATCGAAGCCATGTTTGGCTTCATCATTAGCGCCACGTGTTTCATCCTTTTTAATGCCTAGTTTCGCGTCTCTCATGTTTTGGTCACTAATTTAGTCATTTTTAGTAATTTTATATATGAGTTTTGGTCATTTTGTTTGGTCACCTATCTCTTATTTTTTGCTTACTAATTTAGTTGTTTTAACCGATATAATAATATCATTAGGGCATGGAGGAATCGAACCACCAACCTCTTGCTTGTAAATCAGGCACTCTTCCATTGAGCTAGAACCATTTAAGAATTTGGGAACCTAATTTACAGAGTCCTCTATAATGGTAAAAAAGATCAATACACAACTTTGAGTATCTAATGGTCGACAAGGGATGATAGATTGTATTATCCTCAACATGGGATTGATTACGTTCCTTGGTTATTTGTATATCATTTTCCTATGATTGTAAAGTTTTTGTCATTACAGTACCAACATCTATAGCTTGTGAGGTAGTAGCATCACCTTTTTCCTGTGATCTGGTGGTATCCTGCGCCTAATTTGATCGAGTGTCATCAACTGGTTAAGCCCTCTATAACTGAGGAACAAAATTATCCTCAATTCCTAATTCTATTGTAGTGCCACTCATTCCTCTAAGTTGTTGACTATCATCAACCCATCTACTCAAATGATTTATTGGTCGCCAACTTCGAAGTGTTCAGTAAATAGAGTCCAAATGGGACATAGCTGAAGTACTTTCAATATTACTCTCTGCTACAACCCTATCATTTTCTGCGATCATAGACACGTTAAATTATATATGTCCCTAAATTATGAACTCTAAAGTTCAAATCCATGAATAACATGGTAATACTCAATCCATTCAAAACCCTGTGTGCTTTTTGAAGAATTTTTTGAACTAGATAACATAGGGGTTATTCTCCTTGGAAGGCGATTGAAATTTGAGATAGAGAGACCTAATAAGAATTTTGGAGTCCCACAATATTGTAGCTTTGCGAATGCTCTACTCTCATAATAATCATAGGCCTTGGAGTAAAGCTAATGCTTCTGCCATATTATTAGAAGTGATACCAATTCCCCATGTAAACTCAGTGACTTGTTTTCCTTTGGGGTCAAAGACAAACCCCCTTCCCACCAAAACACTTGACACCCCTGGTAAATCGACTTAGTTGCAAGCCCACAAAGTAACAACTTTAGTAAGTAAAATTCCCACCTAATTACAATTATACTATGCAGTGAACCATTAGCTCAACTAATGGCAATTGTCAATGTTAAATGAAAGATTATTGTACTTTTAATATAGGAACAAAATGCAACCAAACTGTAGTTGGTTAGTAGTTAAGAATCTGGAATTGTACTTGGATTGGTAGAAAAGGTTGTTCTATAAATGCGTGGATAGCAATAGAGGTTTAAAAATTAAGACCAAGTTTTGTACAATGACTGCCTAATGCTCTGTCAAACAATCAGTTTTTGATGAACACATATTATTATGCATATTATGCATCATGTATGAACAAGAGTTATGTTTCCAAAGAACCTAAGATCTGACATATATTACCTGTGCCTTTAGTTTGGAGTTCTAGGTGACTTCAACAAGGTTGATGCTAATACTGTATGCAACCACCAAAGTGGCAAGGTCTCTCACATATCTTGAAGTCAATAGGAACTTAAAAGTATCCATCATTCCCATCTTTGGTTTCTCCTGTAAATAGTACAAGAGGTTTAGTTAAAGAACCTAAAATAACACATTTGAAAAACTGCAAGAAATTAGAATATAGATATACCTTCTTATGATATTCTCCCTTGGGAATTGTAGGATCATCCACTACAAATTTATTTACCCACCAGTAGATACCACATATTGTAAGCTCGAGCAGCACCAAAATGTGCATCATTCCCTTCAAGGAGACTGCCCAACCATCCACACCAAGCCCAAAATTCTTATGCATATGAGAGAAATACTTAACAGTTCTCCCCGAAAAAATCAAGGCTACATTGGCTCCTAGGCCAAACATAGGGTAGAACTGCTTTGCTTCATCCACTATTGTAATATGCAAACAACCCCAAATAGCTCATCCCTTATATTGGTACAACTTGTATCCATTTTCATTTTCAATATAGACTTGTTTTAGATATAAATCCAAAAAAACAGCATCACCCATCCATAGAAATGAGTTGCAATTACTAAAATGCAACTCAAACTACAGGCCATAATGATCTTTCGAAATCTCTTTCTACTTTAAAAGACTCTGACAAACTTACGCCATCTTCTGCAATAAATCCATCCACAAAACAACTCATTTTATTTTTTTTCGGAATATTTTTCAATTTTTCGAACAAAATCCTATTAGTAGTTTCATTAGAATACTAGTTCCTTACAAAAATTGTACAATACGCCTAATGCAAACTGCTCTGCTTCATAAGCTAAGGTGCATACTTTATTACACTCACGTATGCTACTGTATCATGCTATGTCTATATTTTTTACTTCAAAAACATTACAGTACAACAGTTCTGCTCTGATAATAAACCTAGTCTCTAAGAATACTAGTGTGTTTATACCACAACATTACTTCCCAAGTTTAATTTGTGTCAAATATTCGCCACTGTAATGTGCATCGAACACCAATGTGTTTATACTTACATGCATATCAAAGACGACAACCAAATCCACAAGTGAGTGCTTAAACTAATTCTTAATGAATCTCTCTCATCAATTCGATCAATCAATGCTTTATCAAACTCTCAACCCTTTCATTATCACCACTAGACCAAAGAAAGCCTTTTTAGACCATAGCTCAACACTAGACCAAAGAAAGTCTTTTTAGACCAAAGTTTAAAATGAATTTTTATTTAGACAAGACTTTAAAGTGTTGATTAGGATCTTATTGGCCAAGATAATTGAAGACCCACCCTTCAAAAACGATCCTTATGAGTTGTGTTGATAGATGAAGGATCAACCCTAGAAAGAGTTAGCCAAGGGCTTTATTGGGTGGTACCATTCATTAAGTTTCCTTCATAGTTCTTTAAGTGGTCGTTTTATTTCAAGTTTATGTTATGACCATTTAAACTATATGTTTTGGTTTAATCCACCATTATGTTTGGTAAACCAAAATCTATTGCGACAACTAAACCGTCCAACAGTGAAAGGTGTCGTTTTCCCAAATAAATCCAAATATATAATATTTTGAAACCCATAATTAAAAAGTGAGCTTTCAAAACTCTGCACTACATAAATCGTTCTAAGTCTGCACAAAGGAATGGATCTGATCATAGCTTCATCTAGGCCATATGATTGAGTAATTATCTGCCAGCCTTCTGTGTCTTGGAATACTTCCATTGAATAAGCATAAACTTGTATATTAGTCCAAACTCCATATCAACTAGGAATTGGTAATTGGCTAGAGTAAAATATTCATTATTTCATTTTTAATGCCTTTATAATTGCATGGCAATGGCCAAATGGGATACATACATGAAATCTCTAGGAAATTCTTGTTGTAGTTCTATATATGAGTGTGCATTAAGGTGGAAAAATGATTGCGGAAAAAGGGTTCCATGGAATATTTTCCAAAGTCTCAGCTCAAGAAATGCCTAGAAAAGTAGAGACTAGCTCTTAGGTTAGATTTATGTAGGACATAACTTGTAGATTAAGTGAATATCAGTCATTAGAGGTCTTAAATATTTATTTTTTCCCCCAATCTATGCCAACCAAATCAACTAGAAAGCAACAGTGGACTACAACTTAGAGTCTTAGACTAAACTAAAATTCAAATCCGTATGCTTTAGAAAATAATTATAGCTACACGCACATGCCTTAAGAATTGATATTCATAGGGAGAATGCATTTTTGTTCAAATAGACCTTACGTTTTACAAGATTGTCCGAGCATAGTATTTCAACTGATACTTTAAATATTATTATATTAGTCTTGACAATTTCTTTATCCTTTTGCTAAGAATGGATATCTTTACGTGCTATATAAAACTGAATTGACACTAATATAGGAAAATGCCCTTTTTCTTAAGAAATCATAATATCTTGCTAAATGGAGGCCAAGTCTTTTTTGTTTTGACTCTTAAGTGATTGTCACACAAGCTTCCTATACCATTGTCTTTAACTCAGTTCAAAAGGATGATATTTGTTCTTATCTATAAATTCAATTCTGAGTTGAACTGAGTTAAGTCTTCTCATATGATTACTTTACTTTACACCATAAGAGTGTCTGAAAACCACCATAATACGATAAGTCTAAACATAAGAGTTTCTGAATCTTCACCTATAATTATGCCCTCTCCTTACCTTGTCTATGTATCTGGTTCCTAGAGAACATATAGGCTATGTTAATGATTATGGAAGCTTTATGATTTGTAGAAGACAGAATAGCGTGTAATGATGTATTTAAGAGGCATATATCTTCTTTGAGAATGATAGTCCTTTTCACATACCTAAGAAATAAACCTGATTCAATGCCATTTATGATTGGTTGTCTCCGAGTTGTTGTCATTCTTTGTAGGGACTATTTCTTCACCAACTAGATTTCCATCTGAACCACCTGAGACTGCACCATCAATTATATCTCCATCCCATGTACACCATCATAATATGCGAGGTGGATATATGTTCCTTCTGATATTTTTGAATTTTCATCCTAAAAGAATGAAACCAACATTGGGTTATGTTCGCTTGATTCCTATTTTGTAGCATCGATTGTTTCATTAGAGGAATTTTGGGGTCTAAAATGGGCCTCCTAAGGAAAATAATAAAATAATAGTTAAAATAATAAAATAATAGTTAAAATAATAAAATAATATTGATTAATTTTGGAGGAAGAAAGAAAAAAACTACTTTTTGTGTTCGTATTTTCGACATATCTCCCTGTGTTTTTACTTAAATTTCGATCGGGAGAGCTTGTTGGATGCGGAATTTGATTCTGCATCCAACGAGTACCCACACTGCATACTTTTGATGCACCCCGCTACCCCAAAAACAAGAAATACCTGAAAAAATGTGATGATGATGTCATCATCATGTTTTTTCAAGTATTTCTTGTTTTTGGGGTAGCAGGGTGCATCAAAAGTATGCAATGTGGGTACTCGTTGGATGCGGAATCAAATTCCGCATCCAACGAGCTCTCCCGATCGAAATTTGAGTAAAAACACAATGAGATATGTCGAAAAAATGAACAAAAAAAGTAGTTTTTTTTAATGACAAATATGCCAATTCAACCATTATGGTTGACTTATTTTATTGAAATTCTATTGGTTCTTGAATTCCAACTCACAAAAACTTATTTTGGCACGTTTTCTTATAAGGCCCATTTTAGACCCCAAATTTCCTCTAATGTTTCTCCAAGCATTTTTCCTTCTAAGCCACTTCTGAAGAAACCAAGTATATCTTTTGCAGCATGGCCAAAAAAAATTTCAAAGGCACAAGCACCAGTGGCTATGGCACCTAAGATTCAAGGTCTGAAGCTTTCTATTTCTTAGAGTAAAATAAAATTGATTATGTTTCTATAAATTCATTACTCTCTGTTTTAAACTTTGCAGGGCATGTTATTCCTCCAATGAGACAACACTCTGGATCTCGCATGGAGTACCTAGGAAGACCTGAGTTAGCCCCATCCATGGCATTTAACCCCCCTCAATATCGTCGAGATGAAAATGTGCAGGGTACATAAATTTTTCTTTCCAGGGTACATACTTTTTAAACTCTTACAAAAACCAGAACCCTATTGGCATCAGCCATAATCCTAAACTCTTAAAAGAAAGGTGCACTCCTATACACTCTAAAATTGTATAGACCAAATTGAAGGAAATCCGAGCAATTGTACAGATTCCTAGGAAATACAAATATTAAAAGCATTTCCAATTGCCTCATGCATTGAAATATGAAGGTAAAACCTAAGTTTTTTACTACAAAACTATAATCAATTTATGTTTCAGTAAGGCCTTATTCACCACTCCTCTGATATCCCGAGCAAAGAAAAAACAACCCAAAACAACATACAGATAATGAGCTCAAATAAGCAAAAGGTGACCTATTTACAGTATATTATAAAGAATAGTCATAGAGGGTGACCTATAATTGCATTCAAATTTGTAGGAATATATTTTACGAAGTAGGATACAGCTTAAGCATAGAACACAGATAATGATGTTCAAAATGGCATTCTACTTCACCTCTCACAAACTCATAAGCATTACGAGGGTCATATTTTCTCTGAGCAATATGATACAAGGCACTTCTCGAGAAACTTAAAAGACTTAACAGACCCTAATGAAATAAAACTTATTCAAACAGATTCAATTTAACTTTTTTGTGAAAGACAACAGGAATAAATTATGCACGTGTTCCCATTAGATTGCCACATGAGGAGAGATGTTGAGGGAATTTGTCAAGTCCCGTGACTTTATTTTGTTAATGTAAAAGAAGAAATTTAGGGACACTTGACAGGCGCAACCGAGAAAGAGAATCAGTTTTGAGATTGGGTAGTTTCAGTTGATAGCTTCTGGGGACATATATACTATGCCATGCTCCATTGTGCCACTAAAATTAGGATCAGTTAGTATTTTTGGTGTGGAAGAGTAGGAATAGGGAAGAGATTCTTCTTTTTTTAACTGCATATATATGGTCTAAAGAGAAATTTCACTTCCAGAAAGAGGATTCAGTTAGGATTCTCTATATTAGCAAGGTTCATACAAGGTAAGTCAGAAAATGAATAATAAAATATAGTCTGGGATCAGGAATTGAAGAAATATTTGCAATCAAGAATATGAAGAAAATGATCCTTGAAGGGTAAAATTTGTTGTAACAAAAATTCCATGCTGCATTTTGGTGGGATCATTTATAAAAGGATAGGAGAAGAGAGGACAAAAAGAAGATAAAATTGTGGCAAAAAATGTTGAAACATCATAGAGCCAAATTTGTGCCCTTTAATTAGCAGCAAAACTATAGACTTCTTCAGAATTTGGAATAACTAGACATATTTCTACAAGAGTATACTGGGCGATATAAGAAACTATAAATAAGAACAGACATGCAAGAAGATGAAGGTGATTTGCAGAAAGCTATTATGATGGAATAATTTTTCAACTCCGAGATGAATCAGCTCTGCTAAATTGAGGTGGTTGACTTACCGGCATGGTTCAATTCTTCTAGGAAAAATGTTAGCAGGTCATTCCTTAAGAACAAATGTCATGTGGAAATTGTTGAAAAATTTGGAATTTTTATATTGGATACCAATGCCCTAGAATTTCGAGATGGTTACAGGTTTCCAGTGATAAGTGAGCAGGTTGGTTCAATATAATATTCCCATATGAATAAGAATTTAATGGGCAACCCATATTTGAGGCCGGAGTTTACTCCAAGACATGAATCTGGTTCAGCCACGATATTCTCATTACCTAACTAACACATGCATATGCATTGACTTATTAGGAGTTGCATAGTGCCATTCACGTGTATTTGACATCAACTCTGGTGTTCCCAAGATCTTGAATATATCTTTCCATGTTTTCCTCAATTTCCCTTTCTGGAGTGTAGTCCTATTCTATTTGAATCTCTTCCTCTTGATCAACAATTTTCCATTGAAGGAAGGCTAGGGTGAGATAGAAATACATAGCTCTATGTTCCTTAATTTCTCTTTTTAAATGCCTGTTTCTAACCAGAGATTTTCCCTTTCGAAGTTTTTGGGAAATGGATTTTAAAATAGAGCAAAATACAAGGTTACACGAGCACCCTTATCTATGAAAAGTTCTTACAAAGAGATAGACCAATTGTTTCAAGAAGCTTATGTATGATTTTATGATCGTTATTTCAAGAAGCTCACATCTTAGACATTCTATAGTTGTTGAATTTTAACAAATATTCTCATTATGTCGGATTCAAGAACTTGAATAGTTGTCTTCAAAATGATGAATACATCTTGTCCTTGTACCTTTGATTGGACTAAATTCGTAAATGAATATTGGATTCTTGAGATGAAATGGGGAGGTTGAAGCATAATTACCTCCATTAATTTCTCCATAAGTCTCAGATCAAACGACAATTTTCTTGTCCATCCACTTGTGAACCCGAGTGTACCCACACTCTGACATAGATTAAATAATAGGTTTATGATACATGCAGAATCAAATTTTCTAGTATGTTTCCCATAAGAGCTCACATGTGGTGTTGGATACACTCTTGTATCAACCTTCTCATGTCTAAAAGCCTATTCATACGTAATTTAAAATAAGGTATTAAAATGAACATAAAAAATAACCATTCCTAATCAATCTTAATCTAGCATTTTTTTAATATCCAAATATATAAATATAAATCGAGAAATTCAAAATAAAGTTTGTAAAATTATAATTTAATCTTAATCTAGCATTTTTTTAATATCCAGAAATTCAGAAATTATAATTCAATCTTAATCTAGCATTTTGTTAATATTAATCTAGTAAAATTATAATTCAATCTTAATCTAGCATTTGTTAATCTAGCTTTTTTTTTTAATATCCAAAAATTCAATCTTAATCTAGCATTTTTTAACCATTCCTAATCAATCTTAATCTAGCATTTTGTTAATCCAGAAATTCAGAAATTGTAATTCAATCTTAATCTAGCATTTTGTTAATCTTAATCTAGTAAAATTATAATTCAATCTTAATCTAGATTTTTTTTTTAATATCCAGAAAGAAATTCAATCTTAATCTAGTATTTTTTTAATATCCTAAAAATGTAGATTCCACCTAAGAAAGTGAAAAAAATATAATTTTTTCACTTTCAAACTTTAACATCATGTTTTTTACTAACACAACCACTTAACTTGTGGCAGCCGAGCATTGATCTAGGCCACAAGTTAAGTGCAACAAATAAGTTATCTCTTATTTGTTCTCATCATTAAGTGCAGTTATCACATGAGGCCACACGTTAAGTACCAAAAATAAGTTATCTATTATTTGTTCTCATCATTAAGTGCCCTTATCACATGAGTTATTTTCAATTTTTTATAATTGTTTATTATGAATTTTAAACCACCACCATAGAATCAATTTGGATAGTACACTTTCTCATTCTCCTACAATATAGGAAAAGCATAATGGTATTCCACCCCAAAATTCTGAGATATAAATGCTTATCGCCATAATTATTCTTTTTTTCCAATATAATATTGTAGCATGTTGCATGGTATGTCGTAGTTTTTTGTTAAAGATGGTCATTAATGACACTTATTAGTGGTCATGTTTTCTCTTCACATGCAACAGTTAAATTATATTGTCCATTGAGTTTAGCTTGGCTGGTTGGGAAGAATTATTGTTATCCTTTCTACCCAAATTCACTTCAGGTAAACCATATGATATCAAAAATATAAAATATTTTTTTATTTATAAAATATAATGCTGATCCGTGAATGCCCATAAACACAACTAACCCCTTAGTCTAGTACAAAACCAACCAAAAAAATCAACAGCAGAATTGTTCAAAGTCTTTAAAGCTTTGAAAAAGTTTTCACAGGAACGGATTTCTTTAAGACTTACTAAATCAGATTTAGTCATTTGCTTTATACATATACAGACTCAAATGAAAATATCCAGTGGCTTGCTTTACACTATGAAGCTACCATTTCCAAGAATAATTCCTTTTGATTTTATCTTCCTGGTTTAGTTTATCCAAAGCATTTATGATCAGAATCTGTTAGTAGTCAATCATTTGACTGCTCAACATAACGACTTCTTAACAAACATAATAAACCTAGAATTTCCATTACATTAAATGGAATCCATTATTATTACTTTAATAAACCCTTTTTAATCCCCATCACATTTCTAAGTAGAATCATAAAACTCTAATACAAGTTTAAAAATCAATATTTGATTATCACGTTGCCTTACATGAAGAATTTAATTTAATTATTTATGTTATTTTGGAGATTGACTTTGTGGTTTGTTTTTATTTTTATTTGGAGGGTACCTTGATATGATATTATTACCTAATATGGGAAGAATCATGAGGATCTGAATTCATCCCATGCAATCATCTATATTGTAGATGAGAACGGATGAGTGGATGGGCTATGGAAAATGTGAACCAAAAATCTATTGCAGAGAAATCAGTTCATGGTAAACGTTTGAAATTATATCTGCTATGATGGTGCAGAAGCGGAAATTCTGTGATGGATTATCATTTTCAGCAGTTACCATTGCAATTTCTCTACTACTCTGTTGGAGTTTATGGAGAAATTACTCTTCTAGAACTGACTATAGTGCCCTCACAACTGAATCACAAGAATCTTCTGCACACTGGAATTTTAATATCTAGATCCCAATGTGACTTCTGCAATTCAACAAAATCAAACTAGCGAACTTGAAATGAATGGCAAGGAAGAGGAATCCTTCCATAGATCTATGGATGAATGGGAGGAAATTTCTGATAATTTTTATGCTGACTCTGACTTTGGTTACACTGTGAGGAGTACAGTGTAAAAATGGAACACCAAGAGATAGCAATGGCTGAGAGCCCATCCTCATATAAAGAACTATATAGAAGGAGGGAGACCTCGCATCTTTCTCTTGACAGGCTCACAGCCTCGTCCATGCAAGAACCCAATTGGGGATCATCTATTGCTGAGGAGTTTCAAGAACAAGCAGGATTACTGTAGGATCCATGGCTTAGACATGTTTTACAACACAATTCTCCTTCTTCGAAGAATGTTTTCTTTCAGGGCCAATATGCAGCCATGGTGGCTCACCCTAAAGCCGAATGGGTATGGTGGATAGACCAAGATGCTGTGATCACATACATGGAATTTGAGCACCCATTGGAGAAATACAACGATTTCAATTTTGTAGTCCATTGATGGGAGCAAAATGTTTATGAGAAGAGAAGCTCGTTGGGCATCAATGCAGGTGTTTTTCTTATCAGAAACTATGAATGGTCCATGAATTTCATGGAGAGGTGGTATATGATGGGGTCTCAGATTCCTCTGTATGAATCCTTTGCTAAGATTTTATCTGATGTGCTGCCTGATAGAGCTATCACTAATTCAGATGGCCAGTCTGCTCTTGTTTATCTTATAATCAAAGAGAAGGACAAATGGGGAGGTAAGATTTATATAGAGAACGAGTATTTTTTTCAGGGATTTTGGTTGTACATTGTGTAGAAATTCAGGCCAGCAATAGATTAATTTTACCCACAACAATTATCAATTGATCATGCAAAATTGCTAATAATGGAGACTGAATATGGAGCTGTAACACAAAATTATATTAACTGAGTGTACAATAGCCAACCCTGTAATAACATAGGTTGCTGAATATATAGAATACATCAAGAGGTCGAATGCATAAGGAGGCATCCAAAACTAGCATAAAGCAGGCTTACTCAAAATAGGCAAATCCCCCATAGGTGTAAAAAGCTGATCCCAAATCTGTCATGGAGCTCACGAATTGGCAAGGGCACATGGGCAAGCTAAAGAGTAGTGGAATGCCAGCTCATACATGCTTTTCCATGGAGAAAAGAGTGGAGGATGAAGAGGACAAAAAACTAGTTCACCTCACCTAGTCTTGCTTTCCTATGTGCCTTAAAACACTGAAAAAGCAGGCAATAAAGCAGAAAAAGTAGAAGGGCGCCTAGGAGGCCAGGAATAAAGTAGATTTGATTCCTAAGGCTTTCCCAAGTGCTACATGAGTCAAATATGGCAAGTTTGACCTCTATGGATAGGAAATTAACAACTTGCACAAGGTGGGACACATGAACTAGGCAAATAAGACAAAAATAAATGAATTAATGTCTAAGTGGGTAAACTATGGGTTGATTATTCTAACACCCCCCCTTAAGCCTGACTTTATGAGTAATAAATCAAAAATATAGGGCCTAGCAACAAGGCTTAGTCACCTTTTACATACTACATGTCCAAATAAACAAGGAAAGAGGCAAAACCAACTTGGAAAAATCCTCCCTTAAACATGGACTGTAAAACAAAATTGTAGAATCTTGTCTCCACTCATGCCTTTACAGCATGATCAGAAATCCCCAGTGGTGATTTGAGATTGCTGAAGGTCTTCTCACAAAATGCTTTGGTGAAGATATCAGCTACTTGTTCTGAAGATGAACAGAAGAGTAGGTGAATGGTGCCATCATGCACAAGCTCTCTGATGTAGTGCATGTGAATCTCAATGTGTCTGGTTCTCTGCTTCTGAACTGGATCTTTACAGATTTGAATGGTACTCTGGTTATCACAGTAGATGGTAGTTGATTACTCAGGTTCGAAACCACACTCTCCAAGTAAACCCTGCAACCATAAACACTGAGTTGCTGCATTAACAACTCCTCTGTACTCAGCTTCTGTAGATGAGAGTGCAATGGCACTCTGTTTCTTGCTTGATCAGCTGATTGGCCCTTCTGCAAGCATGAACACATAACCTGAAGTGGACTTTCTGTCTGTGCTATCACCTGCCCAATCACTGTCAGTAAATCCAATCAGATCAAGATCAGATTTTGCCTTATAGAGGATCCCATGTGTCCTTGTTCCCTGAACAAAGTTAAGGATCCTTTTGGCTGCTTTCCAATGGATCTCATGAGGCTGATCCATGAATATAGAAGCCACACTTACTGCATAACAAATATCAGGTTGAGCATGTGTCAAATACAATAAAAATCCAATCAATTGTCTATACAGTGTATTGTTTACCATCGGTGGAGAATCATCTTCCTCCAGCTTCACTCCTGAAAGGAAAGGAGTTTTGCTTGCTTTGCAATCTTGCATTCTGAATTTGAGCAGCAAATCCAAGGCATACTTGGACTGGTGCACCTTTATTCTAGATTTGGTTTGAGCAATCTCAAGCCCCAGAAATTGACTTAAGAGCCGCAAATCTGTCATGGAGAAGGCTTGGTTCATAGCTCCTTTTAAGGAAGCAATCTCAGCCTGTGAGCTTCCTGTAATGAGGAGGTC
>LPNX010414076.1:188170-233940 GCA_001517045.1 Pseudotsuga menziesii
GATGATTCATGGACATATGAGGGAATGGGCTAGCAACATCACTGTGAATCAGCTCGAGAGGTGCAGAGGTTCTCTCATGACTAGCTTTCTCAAACTTATGCTCTGGGTGTTTTCCTAGGATACAGCCTTGGCAAACTCCTTTGGAAAATTTTATCTTGGGCAGCCCTATGACCATTTCTTTCTCACTAAGATCAGACAGATACTTGTAATTTAGATGGCCAAATATTTCATGCCATAGCTTGCTAGCTTCATTAGCATGGATAAGAAGAGCAGAGGGGTTTGAGTAAGGTAGGAAGTGTGAAAACATGTATACCTTTTGAGCATGATTCGCTACTCCTTTTGCAATGACTCTACCACTTGAGATTTCTATGATCTCAACTTCATTGGGGGAGAATATGAATTTCTTAGGAGACCCAGTGTGGGTCATCTGGTACACTGACAAAAGGTTGGAGGTGAGACCAGGGACATATAGCACATTGTTGAACTGACCATGATCAAGATCAATCCTTCCTTTTCCTTTACTTTCAGTGAGAGAGTCATCTCCCAGTACAATAGATGGTCCTTTCGACATATCCAGTGAGGAGAAGGCCTCCTTAGTCGAAACCATGTGTCTTGAAGCTCCAGAATCTATGATAAAACTGGGTGAGCTTGATGTGCCAGCAACTAGAGCATGAACTCTCTCTCTGTCATCGAAACTTGATCCTCCTTCTCTCTTCTTTGAGCTTTCTGAAAGGGAGATACCATTCTTTTCCAGGAGATTTGTCAGCATATCAATCTGCTTTTTCATACAAGAGCTTTCAGTGTGATTGCCCTTCGAACAGTATGAGCACTTCTTCATTTCACCTTTGTTTTTTTTCTTTTGGGTATTTTTCTTGGGACCTTGTTGATCCTCTGGAGACTGCTTCTTGTCTCTCCTTTGCTCAGGTGGCTTTTTAGCTTTCTTTTTTCTTTTAGCCACCTTCGAATCTCCAGCAATCAAAGCTTGATCTTTGGATGGTTTGATGGTGCCCATCATCACCAGCTTGTCTTGTTCTTGTGTGAGAGATTCCATGAAATCTGCAAGGCTAGGCATCTTCCAGGTTCGAGCTGTGAGTTTTGTGGCATAGAAGGTCGAAACAAAGACTGAGTAGTCAGGTCCTAGCTTTGAGAGGATGGCCAATACGATCTGATCATCTTTCTTTTTGATACCACACTGCTTCAGCTACAAAACTAGTGCTTTGAACTTGGAGAAATATAGCTGCAGGGATTCAAAGCTACTGGGACTCAAAGAAATCAGCTCATTTTCGATCTGATGTCCCCTCATCTCATCTGTCTTTCCAAAAATATCAGAAAGCTTCTCCCATACTTGATCCGGTGAAGTTAATCCATCGAGATGGAAAAGGAGGTCTCGGGAAATACTGAGACATAGGAAGCCATAGGCCTCATCTCTCTGATTGTGCCATTTGATCTTCTCTGCAGCTGCATTGGGCTCTTCTTCTGTTGCCATAGTCACCCTGTAGAGGCCTTTCACTCTCAACAAGATCTCCATCTCTACTTTCCATTCAAAGAAATTGAAAGGAGTCAAGATAGTTTTCTGTGAATCCATAGCTTTAGAAAATCTGTCGCGGCTGTCAGTAGAAGGCTCCCAGTCTTGATGTCAAACCTGCAAAACAATTTTTGAAGGAGAGTAACAACCTACAATGGCTCTGATACCATGTAGAAATTCAGGCCAGCAATAGATTAATTTTACCCACAACAATTATCAATTGATCATGCAAAATTGCTAACAATGGAGACTGAATATGGAGCTGTAACACAAAATTATATTAACTGAGTGTACAATAGCCAACCCTGTAATAAAATAGGTTGCTGAATATATAGAATACATCAAGAGGTCGAATGCATAAGGAGGCATCCAAAACTAGCATAAAGCAGGCTTACTCAAAATAGGCAAATCCCCCATAGGTGTAAAAAGATGATCCCAAATCTGTCATGGAGCTCACAAATTGGCAAGGGCACATGGGAAAGATAAAGAGTAGTGGAATGGCAGCTCATACATGCTTTTGCATGGAGAAAAGAGTAGAGGATGAAGAGGAAAAAAAACTAGTTCACCTCACCTAGTCTTGCTTTCCTATGTGCCTTAAAACACTGAAAAAGCAGGAAACAAAGCAGAAAAAGTAGAAGGGCACCTAGGAGGCCAGGAATAAATCAGATTTGATTCCTAAGGCTTTCCCAAGCACTACATGAGTCAAAGATGGCAAGTTTGACCTCTATGGATAGGAAATTAACAACTTGCACAAGGTGGGACACATGAACTAGGCAAATAAGACAAAAATAAATGAATTAATGTCTAAGTGGGTAAACTATGGGTTGATTATTCTAACACATTGTTGGGAATTATGAGAATATCGATAAGAGATACGATGCCATTGAAGCCGAACATACAGAGCTGAGGAACAGATATGCTGAAAAGATTGCGAGATTGTATGCAGGGAAGCGAGAGAGTTATTTGAAGGAGATTTGGGATGGGATTTTAGGGAGGAAGCCATTTGTGACTCACTTCGCTGGTTTCTAGCCCTGTAGTGGGAACCATAACCCCATATACAAGGATGAATATTGCTGGACTGGCATGGTCTTGTCTTTACATCCTCTTCCCTTTAAATCCTCATCTCATAGTCATAAATAAGGACATGCATGCACATCCTCACCTTATAATACGAATTGGGTCAAGGCACAGAGACAACCATAAAATATTAAATGTGTGAGGACGCAAAGAGTAAGAGACAACTATAAGTAAGTCTTATATTAAATTTACCATATAAGTATTTAATTAACACTATCAACTGATATTTGGATTGTTGTGATCTTCTTATCACTCCTCACTAATGTGATTGCAAGGAAATCTTTGAAGGTGAGGTCCATAATTTTAGGTCTTCTTCCTCGTTATCATGTCTTTTGGTAAGACAATAAAGAGGGTAGTGGCCTCCATCAACATGGAAAATGGTTACATAGAGGTATACGCATTAATTGTTTTCATTAAATAACTTAAATTCCTGCATGTGACTATCGATTCACTGAATCCTCGACTGGTACAAAACACACAAAAAATTAGAGCCCCAAGCCCTTAATTACTCACACCTAGAACTTTCTCAAATCTAGCCATTAATAAACTTCTTTTGGTATTTTGGTTCAATTTAAAAGGAAAATTGTTGAGACTCGGACATGTAGTGAGTTGAAAGGGTTCAATTGACTTAGGCTTGATTCCATTTCCCCTCCATCCCATACATGTATTCTTTCACGATAAGTGTTGAACAAAAACATTTGATGCCCTGACCCTAATTATGCTAGCTTTTCTAACTTGCTTGGTATGTAGGAATTTTTTTTAATGTTTTATGAGTTATGTATTATTTTTTCTTTGGTGCGCAATCCTTATGATTCTTACATCTCTCAAGCTTGGATTGCATGTGGATTCTCCAATATTGTTATTACATAGTCTAAGTAGTTTTTTGTATAATGAAGTCTGCTCCAACTTGAAGAAATACAATAGAATAGTTGTTATGTTACTGAACTGTAAAATTAATGATACACATATGACAACTTACTGTGTTCAAAATAAGTTTTATTGAAAATATATCATTTTTTTCTGTAAATAGTAAGAGGTGCTCAATTGCTAAAAATTATAAAAAATTTGAAAGAACAATTTTATTTTTTACATTATTTTTGGTGAAAGGGTTTAGTTAATTTAAACTTGTCAATTGAAATACAATTATTTATACTACCCTTCATCTTTGAAGGGATCCAAGAATAAATGCCCTTCCAATTGAAATTAAGACCCACCCTTCAAATTTGATCACTGCTACCAATTCCAAAAGAGGAGAAGATTAGGTACATCAAATTGGAAATTAAGAACTCTAGCCAAAACCTTAACAATGAAAAACAGATGGAGGGTTTATCCATACTCTTTTTTACGAGTGTTTGTTCATGAGACTACTTGGATAATCCTTTTTCCAAGTTAGCATCGCATATTTAGCTTGTATTTGAGCAATTTTTGAAGCAATTTCATAGTTCTCGAGTTCTCGGGTTATGCACAAATTTTAATTAAAAAAAGCTGATCAAATTCAATTAAAAAAGCCCATTTCTGAAGCAATTTCAGAGTTCTCGGGCTAAATTTGTATCATTTGAATATCAATTAAACGCAGAAACAATAAATTGAAAAAATTTGGGATGGCCAAAGATTGAAACATACCTTGTGCCATTGAATCTTTGAACACGGTGAGCTTGAGTGAAATGTAATCTTAGAAGGGCGTCTATCATATGGTAATGAAAGGGGAAGATTGTTCTACATTGGCACCCACCAACGTTCAAATTAGAATCACACTAGTTCAAAGGCAAGAATGATAGATCAAAGGAAAGAATGATCAGATCTAGAAAAGAAAACATCATAGATTAGATGGATTTTCAACATGTCAAAGGAATACACATGGATTCACAGAATGGACTGCCCCATTGGTGCAATTGTAGTGTTCACCAAGCAAGAGCTGGCTTAGGCTGTTTATTTCAAGGAGACATATTTTACGCCATCAAAACATTACAAATCAAACATTCAAAAGAATACCAATGAGTCATTAGAGACCGCTACACTGAAGGAATTGAGATCATTATTCTTTATTGATTAAATTTCCTAGGATATCACTTCCTAACTTGCCAGAAGATTTTATTAGTTTATTTATTTTTATTTTTTTATAATGTAATTTGATTTTAATTTTAATTTAGTTTGATTATAGTTTAATTTTATTCTTTCCGTTTTGTTAACTTGATTTTTTTTAGATTTAGTTTAGTTATAGTTTGTTTGTTATTATTGCATATTTCCAAGGAGTGAGACTGAGGATATTTCTCTAATCATTTGGTAGATGTGGATACGACACCCTCACAGAAATCAACTTATTCAAGTGTCAAAGAATATGGAGAGATACCGATAGTTTTTGAGTAGAGATCGATCGACCTGTTCAATTTTGGAAAAGGGAAGCACTTTGTCATTAGAAGGAGTTACCTCTTCATTTACATATAAAAACTTATGCTGATTATGTTTGGGGGATTGGTTGATGGCATTATTTTCGATGTACTCAAGAACTAATCGAGAGGAAGAGACACTGATACCTAGAAATATTTTTCTCTTGCAAAGTTGTTGATTTCGTGTGTTTATGAATGAGATTGGCTCTCTATGTCTTCCTTTCTTCAATTATGTTTCAGAACTCTGTAATGTTTTTGTAAATGCTTTCATAGCCAATGGATGGACTTTCACATATTGTTATGAGCATTGATTTTGTTAAGTAAAATGTTTTCTTTTGTGCAATTCAATGTTAGTTAAATGGGAATATTTTTCATTCATTTATGTTTGTTATGAAGTGTGACAAAGCCCAAGTTTAGCAAGCTATGGTAAGAAGTATAAACTCTAATCCGATTGAAGAACAGTTGGAGTTTGTTGAGGAGTCTAAGTGAAAGGATGGGGATTATTCGACTGTCCCAAGTGTCAACCTATAATTTGATCCAAATCCACTGTATGTGAAGCATTGTTGTTGGGTTCCTGGATGAAATCGATTACCTATAGAAACGTTAGAGGTCAAAGACACAAAATATATCCAAACAAACTATAGTTCCAATCTAGAGGCTTGGGGCATGATATGAAGTAGAAATTGAACTGAGTCCAAAGCACAGAGGAAATCCCCTGCATCCATGATCATGACTTAGAGGCATGGTGAATAAATTTATGAGTGAGGATTCGAGCCTAGAGGATGTTTAGTGGGAGTCTAGTAAAGAAACCCAAAATTCATGAGTTGAAGAACTAGAATTATTCCTCTTCACAAATGAATTGAGGAGCATTTTAGGCAAAGAGAAAAGAACTCTTGTTGTTCATTGTGATGTTGAGTTGAACACAGAACCTATAATATGCATTGATGGGATACAAACCCTAAAGGTCGCTGGGTTGTAGTATTACTGCAGAGAGAACATCCAAGTGCATATTAATGGATTGAAACCTTAAATTACATCTTGATGATGAGAATAAGCCACAGTCAACTAGTGACATGTGCCAGAAAATTTGAGTTGGCAGAGGTTAAGAGAAGGGAAGACTGAATCAAGCTCAAGAGATGGTTTATAAACCCATATAAAGCCTCCTTTCTCACTAACCTCATCCCTCAAGCCACCTCTCTCAAGTCACAACCATGGAGTCAAGCTTACAACTTAGAATCCATGTCCTACCTCTGTCACAGGAAGTGTTGTTCACTCAAACAAACCAAAGAAGGCACCAAGAGTGACTTGCTTGTGTATTATTCAAGAGGGGTTTAATTATAGGATTATTTTAGGATTTTGGTCCTATAATCTATTGGCATTTAACGTTTTAGTGGGGGATTTTGGCACATTAAATCATTAGATAACCTAGCAAATTTTGGGTTGAAGCGTTCTCAGCTTAGTAGGAATCTTGTACAAACTCCCAATGAGGAAACTCCAATAACTGCATTCCCATGCCCCTGAAAATTTGTATTAATGTTCCCAAGCTCCTAGTACCATTATGATAATGTCCAAGAGGCACATCTTAGACAAGAAATCCTAGAAGTGTAGAAAGAAGTGATGTCTTTCAAGTTGAGCAAGGTAAATGTGTCCCTTGTTAGGTTGGCACTAGAAAGCATGTCTCAAATTGAACCAAGGCCTTGAGAAGGGAAACCTCAAGTGCATGTAAGCCATGGTAATCTCAATCTCCTTCGATTAGAAGTGGAAAGTGGTAGTGATGCTATAAACGGATAACCTAAAATAATCTTCTTTGCTGGGAACCAAAGAAAGGGCAATGCCAAAATTGTAGCTTTGTGTAATATTATGAAAAATAGCAAGAAAATAGATACAAGTCTTGAGGAAGGAAAACAATAAAGACATAGAAATTTTTAATGGGCACATAAAGGAAGCATCATGTATCAAGAGTCCTAAAGAGTTTCAAGAAATAAGTGTACCTCCAATTTAATGAAAAAGATCGTGTATTGAAATAGGCAAAGGATATTGAAATTCCAAATATAACCTGGGCATTCCTTGAACTAACGATGAGGTATTTCTTATGGTTTCTTCTATGTGTTTCTTATGGAAATAACAAAGGATTCATACCTGTTATAAAGAGTTCAAGCTGAATAGGAAATAATTATGACATGTTAGAACTCATATATGTTTTATCCAAGAATGTTTGATGATTCTGATGGGGTACTGGTGTCAGATTTATATACACTGGTATAGTAGAGATGAATACAGATATTGCACAAGACCTTCTGAGAGATTTTGATCAATATATTTTAGAAGGCCTCAAACATTTGTGTGAATATTCTATTGCACAGGTATTCTTTTATTTCATTGCGGTTTTTCCTTTTTGTTATGATATTGTCTAGCCTCAGCACTGAGATCTATGTTTTCTGTTTAGGACCTTACTTTAGAGAATTTTGCAAGTATATATGATCTTGCTAGGTCATATCATGCAACTTATTTTGTTGGGAGAAAGAAAATTGGAACAATTTCAATATTATGTTTCCCTTGTGGTTTGAATTTGTACTTTGGTGGGGTGTTTTAGAATAATCCCACTTGTTATGCATGCTTTAAATGGTAAAAATATCCCATATGCTTTAAATGATGACGATGATGAACTAGATGACAATGACAATGATGATGTTTTTGATCATGACGATGATAGAAATGATGATGATGATGATCATCATCATCATCTTTGTCATTTTCATCATGATTATCATAATAGTCATCATCATCGGCATAATCATCATCCATGTCATCATCATCGCCATTTTCCTTCACATCATCATCATAATGATTATTGACATTTTCATCAGTTATTCATCATTACTTTTGGCATAAGAAATAACATCTACCCAAAATATGTGATTAGTGGAAAAGGGTCATGGAGGACACACACGATTTATGCATGACAAATAACAACTTATTTTTTAAGATGATCAACATCATCATTTTCATTGTATTCATCATCATTGTCATTGTCATCATCACCATCATCATAATTCATTTCATTGCCATCATAATCATTGGCAATGTCGTCATTGCCATTATCCTCATCCTCCTCCTCCTCATCATCATCATCATCATCATAATCGTCATCATCATCATCATCATTGTCATCGTTCTCCTCATTATCAATAACATTGTCATCATCATCATAATCATCCTCAATATCATAATCATTATCCTCATTTTCATCTTCAACATCTGGGTGTAAAACTGGATGCAAAAGTGGACAAAAACATGGATGCAAAAAAGGATGCAAACATGGATGCAACAAAAGTAGGCGCAAAAGTGGGCGCATAATGGGGTGCACCAAAAATGGATGCAAAAGGTGATGCAAAAAATGATGCAATCATGGAAGCAAAACATGATGAAAAAATTGGCACAAAAGTGGATACAACCAGGGATGTAAAATTGGATACAAAATTGGATGCAAAAGTGGATGCAACAAAAGTAGATGCAAAAGTAGTCGTAACACCCAACGCAAAACCCAATGCAAAAGTGGATGCAAAAATGGATGCATAAAGGGATGCAATAAATGATTTAAAATTGGATTCAAAAAAAGATGTAAACATGGATGCACAAGTTGAAGCAAAAGTGGTTGTAAAAGTAAGTGCAAAAATGGGTGTGAATTGGGATGTGACAAAAGTGGATGCAAAAGTGGATGCTATAGTAGATGCAAAAAAAGATGTAAACATGGATGCAAAATGGGATGCAAAAAGGGATGAAAACATGGGTGCAAAAGTGGATGAAAAAATGGATGCAAAAGTGGATGCAAAAATGGTTGAAACAAAACGAGATGCAAAACTAGACTCAAAACAGGATGTAAAATTTGATGCAAAACTTGGCACATGAAGGGATGCAAAAAAAGTAGCAGAAGTGGATGAAAAAGTGGATGTAAAAAAGGATGCAAAAGTGGATGAAAACAAGGGCGTAAAAATTGAGGCAAACATGGGCGTAAAAGGGGGTGCAAGAAGAGTAGATGTACAAACTAGGCACAAAATTAGGTGCAAAACTAGGCTCAAAACCTGTCGCAAAACCTAATGCAAAACCTGGCACATAACCAGGTGCAAATTATGCCGCAATTTGCGCCATATTTAGAAAAAGGACACAAAAATGCCTAAAATAGCACCAACCCATGAAATTGTGCCATTTTGTCAAAAAAATGAAGAAAAATACACTGAAATATGGTCTAGACGCAAAAAAGGATGCAAAAAGAGACATTAAATATAGTTTTTGTTGTAGTGACGTATCTACAACACTCTCAGTATTTCCCCCTTCACTGCAACAACTCTTCCTTTTGGTTTTGGATGAATGGCATGTCCTTTCAAATGGAGGGATGTACACAAACAAATAGTAAATAGGAATCCCCTATCTCTCCCACCTGGATTCTCCAACAACCTGTGACCTTCACAACCTAACCACAGGATCAATTTGAATGGGCCCTCTTCACAAGGGATAATCATAGAGAAAATACACCCTCTCTTATTGCAATAGAGATGAAGAATCATCAATATATACTCCAATGTTCTCCCATAAGTGCGATCTCCTTACAAAACCTTTGAAACCCAGCTCAATCTGCACCAAATAACAAAAGCTATGAAATGAACTCTCCTTTGCACCGGAAATGAACTCTTTTCAACAAGTGAAAGAAAACTAGGGTTTTTTTGGGCGACTTAATGTTTAGGCGGGATTAATTTCTTTGGAATGATATACAAAACATTGAAAAATCACGCTATTTTTTCTTTGTAAAATTTACAATTTAGTGAGGTGTCTCTCCATTAAAAAACAATTATTGCTATATAAAATATAGAAATATGTTTTATATGGTACTTTGTCACAATTTGTAACAAAAAGGAAAATTATTTTGCTAAAAAAATTACTTAGCCATCAAATCGATTTCACGACTTAGTCATCCAATTGATTTCTCAATGTTTTGAAGAACCAAAGATAATTGGAAAAGATGAAAACTGTGTGCTAAGCATCTTTATTCATGATCAAAGATCCAATTTATTGCATATTAAAGGTAAAATTGGAGAAGGGTGTAGCATACACGTAAACACACAAATGGCTCCATGATCTAAAAGGTTATCTAAATTACATCAAATGAAAAGAAAGTATGTGAATTTTATCTGGGGTATCGATATCTCATAAGATAAAAAATAAAAGGGTGTAAAAAATCCATGTGAACCATCCATGATTTTCTTCTTAGACTATGTTCCATTCTCAGAGGTTAATGTCGGTCCACATGTAATGCAACGTACCAAATTTGGCAAGGTTAACATGTTGCGTAAATGGTGTAATTGAAATTGTAACATTTTATTTCAAAGGAATACTTTAGCCATAGGACACTCTTGCATCCCATGACCTGAGACTTGCCATAGTGCACAACAAAGATACTCGATAAAGTTTATCAAAGTTTGTCACCTGGCTTCGTAGTAGGTATAATGCAAAATAACACTCAAATATGTCAGTTCAAGGGAATTTCACATAATAAACGAAACTTCTTTAAACTTTAATAGAAATTTGACAAACCTCAAAAGAATCACCGAAAATTGAAGCAATTATTCTGAATCTTTAACAAAAAATCCACCAATGCCATAAAACTTGAGCAACTAACTGCTTTTTTCCTTGAGAGATGTGCGCTTACAAGGCCAAAAAATGTAAAAACAACTGGTCCACTTCTTCAAAGTAACACTATGAGAATTATTGAAATGCTTGTTGCCTCATTCCATTTTAAACCAAGACCAAAATTTCCTTAAGAGTACAAATAAAGTTAGCTTTTGTGTTAAGATGGATATCCTCTTCTCGTGCCTTGGATGTTCTTGGTAAAAATTAGGGTATGGATGGGGTGTCCAAAACAAACTTGTAGGGTGACATTTTGGTAGCACCATGATAGGTGGTATAGTGCTACCTTTATGCAAGGGGGGTGTAGGGGGGGTGAGGGGAAACTACTAAACCCAATGGCCATATCAGCCAATGTAAAACCCACAACCTCACAATGGCTAACAATATTTTTATGGTCAGCACCTCATAACCTCTATTACTTGTTATTAACTCCGATATCTCAAGTCCTGTAGTATACATAAGTATTATGACATGCATCATGATCATGGACATCAACGTTGTCATCATCATCATCATCAATTCCACATGGTACATCAACATCATATTGACCATCATCCTCGTTATCATCATCATCGTCAGCATCAAGTACATCATCAACAAAATCATTGTCATCATTGTTATTATGGTCACACATATTCCATAAGTGTTATTAATCACTCATCGACATTAGGATTCATGTCATGTAATTGTTAAGGTCATTATATGTCATTACAGTCATTTCGATGATAATAGGGTTGTTTAGATGTCGTTACAGATATTGAGGTGCCGTTAAAATGAATTAGGATCCAAAAGTGATACCACATGCATAATCATCATTGACATCCACATCGTCATCATCATCATACAATAAATCAACACCATATTCATCGTCGTAGTCATCATCAATACAATTGTGATAATAATGAGCAAGGAGCCATACTACCTCACAAGAATGGATGATATACTCTTATACTTATCAAATAATATCCATGCACTCCATCATAATTATTGTAATGCATCATTGTCATGTTGTTAGGGACAATCATATGCCATTAAGGTCTATCAAATGTTGTTGGGGACACTAAAATGCCATAAGAGCAATTTAGGTGACATTAAGGTAATTTAACCCTCATTAGGATTAATCATGATCCAAAAGTTCCATGATTACAATCATTTAGGTTCCAATATGATAAATCAAGATCCAAAAGTACTATCACATGGATCATGATCATTGACATTGATATATCTGATGTTATGTCAGACGTTTCCTGAACACAATTCCTAGCTCTAAACCTAGTGCAATTCCTAGCGCAGTTCCTTTCGAAATTTCTGGCATTATTCCAAGTGTTATACCTGGATCTATGCTTGGCACTATTTTGGATGTTTTCTAGGCGCAATTCCTGGATCTATACTTGGCGCTATGTTGGAATTTTTTCCTATCAAAATTCATGGCGCAATTCCTATCGCTAACCTTGGATTAATATATGGTACTATGTTATTCAAGACATTTGTTGGAGGATATTCTTGGCGTTATATGGGATGCTTTTGTGGACGCTAATTGGGACATTAATTGAGATGCTAATTGGGATGATAATTGTGATGTTAATCGGGACGTTAATTGGGATGCTAATTAGCGTCCAAAATAATGCCAACTTTTAAAAAGGGATGATAATTGGGATGCTAATTGGGACACTAATTGGGATTCCAATTGGGATGCTAACTGGGATGCTAATTGGGACGTTAATTGGGATGATAATTAGCATCTAAAATAGCGCCAAATTTTAAAATGGGACGCTAATTGGGATGCTAATTGAGATGCTAATTGGGACACTAATTGGGATTCTAATTGGGATGTTAATTGTGACGCTAATTGGGACATTAATTGGGATGCTAATTATCGTCCAAAATAGTGCCAACTTTTAAAAAGGGACACTAATTGGGATGCTAACTGGGATGCTATTTGGGAATCTAACTGGGATGATAATTGGGACACTAAATGGGACGCTAATTGGGATGCTAATTAGCGTCCAAAATAGCGCCAACTTTTAAAAAGGGACGCAAAAAACACCATTAAAAATGCCATCTTGTGGAAAAGCATCCACTTTGTCCAAAAAAAGATGAAAAATACACTAAAAGTGATAGTGGACGCTAAAAAGGAAACTAAAAGAGACGCTAATCACTGGGTTTTATTGTAGTGCCCTCTCTCTCCTTTTAATGAATAAAAAACAAGCCTATACCATGAATTTGAAGTTGCATGAATTTTGAAAAGGAAGACTTGTTGTTTGAAAATAAATTCTCCACAAAAAACCTCCACTAATTAATTAAGAATCTAGGGTTCTATGAAAATCAAACATGTTAATTATGGATGAGGTCGAGTTAGGGTTTGAGCATATGTCACATGACAACCATGCATAGCAAGTTGATTTAGGGTTTTGGACTTGGTAAAATTAACATAAATGCCAACTATGAATAACAACATCAGTTAGGGTTTATGAATAATAAGGTATTAGGAATGATAAATTTAGGAAGCATGCCAATTATACATAGGAAGTGTTTGAGAGTAATATAAGTTATAACAATTAAGTTTTAGGAAAATCTATCTAGAGTTTCATCATGTGGTAAAAGTAGCAAGATCTCACACTAAAAGGGAAAGCCTTTGGTAGTGTCCATGTGTCACACTAAGACAATATAACAACTTCATAACCTATGTGATCATGACTATCAATTTGATTTATAAGAACATGACTTACTCTATTGCACCTATTTCTATGGTATAAATATATATTTGTAAACAAAGGATCACATTTTTATTTCTTTTCATCACTTTTAGTACTTTGGGAGTGTTACCCCATATTTGCATTGGTGTTTCCTAAAGTTTTATGGGTTAAGGATATATGGGAGGAGCTTCCTATGGACAACAGGTTTAAGGAAAATTATCGGCATAAAATTGAAAACTCATGTGATCAAGCAAGTTCTGGGCATGATTTTTGTGTTAAAGAAAGTAACACTCTCATATTTGCATTGGTGTTTCCTATATTTTTATGGGTTAAGGATTTATGGGAGGAGTTTCCTATGGACAACAAGTTTAAGGAAAATTATGGGCATAAAATTGAAAACCTGTGTGATGAAGCAAGTTCTGGGCATGATTTTTGTGTTAAAGAAAGTAATATTCCTATTTGTTAAAGTATTGATTAGTTAGAAGGTTACAATCAAACTGTTCTAAGTGAATAACCGTTGAATTTGTAAATATCTTTATAATGTAGAAGACCACTTGTGTTCCAATGTACTGTGATATTTTTTAATTATTTTGTTTGCATAAGCTTTATCATAGTATCATAGCTCAGATAGGCTTGAATCTCTCACGGGAGGGCCCAGATGATGAAAGAATTGTTTGGATTAGTTAGCCATTTCTAGGAGCCATTGTAAAACGTTTCAGACTGATTATTGTGTAGAAAAAAGGCTTAGCTAAGTAAAAATTGGCGACTTCCAGGATGCATGAGGAGAAACCCTAGCCCGTAGTACAATTTGTTTTGCAAACCGTGAAGGTATTTTTGCATGAGGAAAAATGTTGTGAAGAATTACCACATCAATGTGAAAGAGAAACGATTGTGAAGTAGGAAATAGTATTGATTTCATTTGCAAGACTGGGATATCGTCATTCAAGATAGTGCGACAGAGCTAGAAGTATTTCAGCATAAGCTTTGAAATCAATTATCTACTATTCGAATAAATAGTAATACAATGCAATGATGTAACTGTAATGGAATTTACGATTACCATTAATGTTGTTACTAAAGTATGAAGTGTGTTGGAAATATTAATTACTCGCAGATCTATTTTTGATCTTAACTGACTCTGTCAGAGTCCGTATCAGCTCAGATCTTGTCGTTCAATCTAACAAGAGTGAGGAGTCCACGATTCGGCAATCTAAACCAGTTGAATTAATTTCTAAAGCTAATTTTGTAGGTAGATAGTTATATTACAACCATTAATGGCAAGTTTGTAGATTCACGTAGAATCAATTTTCTGGTTTCCTATAAATAGTAGAAGAAGATTGTAAATGAAGTTAGACAGAAGAAATCTAGGTGAGAAGAAGAGAGAAAGAGAGAACTCTAAGCATAAATTTTTGAAGCTAATTTTGTAGGCAGATAGTTATTATAGTCATTAATGGCAGGTCTGTAGATTCATGTATAAGAAATTTTCTGGTTTCCTATAAATAGTAGAAGAAGATTGTAAATCAAGTTAGACAGAAGAACTCTAGGTGAGAAGAAGAGAGAAAGAGAGAACTATGAGCAGAGAGTGAAGTTGAAGCTCATTCTTCTATGTGTGTGATTCTGTTGAAGAGCCAAAGCCCTGTAAAAGGATCAGACAGAGAGCTGATGAATTTGTATTATCTTTTGTTATTTCCAGACAAGTTATATATATGAAATAGTTTATGGTTGAATGCATGTTTATTTAGCTGCACAATCTTTAGATATTTACTTGTGAAGTGTTGTTTACAATTACGGTGGGGTGAAAGATCAAGAATCCATAAATTTCTCACCCAGTGAAAGTTCCAGGTTTACGGCAGAGTGGTTGACACAAGTCTTCCTAAATATTTGGCTATATGCTTTTATAGTTCAGTTGAATTGTTATTGTGACGGTTTTTTACTTCATAGTACTCACAGGTGAAAAACATTTGTAATTTCTTAAGTCTTTTAGACTAAGAAACATACTTTGTAAATTCCGACCTAAACCAAGACCAGAGAAAATGAGTCCAAGTAAACTGGTTGAGTAAAACCAACAAGTTGTCGAAGTGGTCAAGCCGATAAGTAGTCAGTTAAGTTCTGTCTAAGTGGTAGAACTAACAAGTTGTCTAAGTCGACAAGTGGTCGAAGTAAAACCTGATGATAAAACTGACAAGTAAGAACTTGTCAAGGAAAAATAGTCGGGTCTAAAAGGCCGACCATATTGGTATACTTGTCTAGTCATTTTCACCCAACAAATAAAAAGAAAAAGAGGTCGGCATGAAATTTTTAATAATTGAGCGGTAAACTCAAGTTTAGTCAGCTCGGTTTTGGCTAACTGGTATCAGAGCAAGGTTTAGGAAAGAAATATTGTCTTAAAAGTGAAAAATTAATTTTCTAAGGAAAGTTAAAAATTAAAAATGGCTTCCACTTCTGGTTCATTGGAAACTCCAATTTTTACAGGAAATAATTATGAATATTGGTCTCTAACAATGAAGCCTTTGTTAAAAGGTCAAGATGTCTGGGATATAGTCTAGCATGGTTATGTGGAACCAACAGATATGACAACATATAACAATCTCACACAAGCTGAGAAAGATGTCTTGAGGGAACAGAGGAAGAAAGATGGAAAGGCTTTGTTCTACATACATCAAGCCATGCATGAAAGTATACTCCCAAGAGTAGCAGCAACAATTAAATCTATCTTGAAGGAATGTGATACATTGGAGACCACCTATCAAGGATTGGGTAAGGTAAAGACTTCCAAGTTGCATATTCTGAGAAGAGATTTTGAATCGTTGTCCATGAAAGATTCAGAGACTGTAAACTCATTCTACACCAGAGTTGTTGGTTTGATAAACCAACTGAATTCTCATGGAGAAGACATAGAAGACCAATGGGTTGTTGAAAAAATTCTAAGAATTCTTCCCCCAAGATTTGAAAACTTTGTTGTGATCTTGGAATAACACATAGACATGTCGGTGTTTACCATTGATGAGCTGCAAGCTTCACTCATCAATCATGAACACGGACTCAGTATAACACAAACATCATTGGAAGGTGCATTCACATCATAGTCATCCATAAGCCGTGGTAAAGGAAGGGGGAGAAACAAATCTAGGGGCAGAGGAAGAAGTTCTTCCAGAGGAGGACAAGGCAAAAGTCCTGCAAATGTTGTTGGTAGAGGAGACTATTAGAATTCAATTCAGCCAAGTGGCCATAGGTTTGATAAATAAAAAATTCAATGTCATTATTGTAAGAAATTTGGTCATTATGCATATGAGTGCAGGAAGAAACAATATGAACAAGGAAGGCAATTCCCAAATCAGTCGACCAACACCAGCACTATGACAAGTGAAATGTTAATGGAATCTACATCTCCAATTGAATGCAATGTTGTTCAAGAAATTCCACATGACATATGGTATGTAGATTCAAGATGCAACAATCACATGACTGGTAATTTAAATTTGTTTTCCAATCTAGATAATGCAGTTCAAACTGATGTTACACTTGGAAACAATGTCCAAGTTACTGTTTTGGGAAAAGGTATTGTTGGTATTCTAACCAGACAGGGGGAGAGTAAGTATATCCCTTATTTCTATCATGTTGAAGGTCTGAAACATAATTTGTTGAGCATTGGGTAGTTGATACAAAAAGGCTACAAAGTATACATAGAAGATGATCATTGTGTGATTAAAGACAAGCGTCCAAGTGACCAGCTGATAGCAAAAGTGCCAAGGACAAGCAATCGCTTGTTTCCATTGAGGATAGTTCCCGACATGAAAGGGAATACAAAAACAGGAGCTGCATTCAAGGAAGAAAGTAAAGAAACAGTCAAGCCCCTTGAAAAGAAAGTAAATGGCAACGCTGATTTGCAAGCTGCATTTCAAACAAAAGTTTAGGATGAATCCTGATTGTGGCATTTCAGATTTGGAGATCTGAATTTTGGTGGGATGAATCTACTGCACACAAAGAATATGGTGAAAGGATTGCCATTGATCAACAGACTAGAAAGGGTTTGTGAAGGCTGCATTTTTGGCAAGCAACATAGAGAGATTTTTCTAGTCAAAAATTCTTATAGAGCACGCACACCACTTGAAATTGTGCACTTTGATATTTGTAGTCCAATGCAAACATCATCCATTGGTGGCTGCAATTATTTTCTAACTTTTATTGATGATTACTCAAGAAAAATATGGCTTTATTTTATGAAACATAAATCTGATGCATTTAGTTATTTTCAGCAGTTCAAGGCACTCGTGGAGAACCAGAGTGGACACCGCATCAATATTTTAAGGACCGACAGAGGAGGTGAATATGTTTCAAATGAATTTCTAAATTTTTGCAAGACCCATGGCATACAAAAGCAATTCACTGCAAGGTATACACCTCAACAGAATGATATTGCCGAAAGAAATAACATAACCATCATGAACATGGCGTGCAGCGTGTTGGCAGCCAAGCATTTTCCAAATTAATATTGGGGTGAAGCAGTCACAACTGCTGTATACATTATGAACCGATATTCGACAAAGAGTGTGAAGAACAAAGTTCCTCAAGAAGCATTGACAGGTATGAATCATAATGTTTCTCATTTAAAAAAAATTGTTTGTGTTGCATATGCTCATGTTCGAGGTGAGCTGAGGAAGAAGTTAGACAAGAAGGGACATAAATGTATTTTTGTCGGCTATTCTGAAGACAAAAAAGCATACAAGTTGTATGATCTTTTCACAAGGAAAGTGATAATCAGTCAAGATGTTCAATTTGTCAAGAATGAATCATGGGATGGAACTGTTGACACAAATGTCAAGATTGTGTCGAATGTCGACAATGATGACATGGTAGAGGAGGTGGTTCAAACACCACATGTAAGTCAACCGGTTGCAGCACCATCGACTCCCATGAAACCATGACATGGTTCAGCACAAGGGCCATCGACACAAGTGGCAACTCAATCTACACTAACAAGCACACCAAAACGACAATAGACTCCATCAAGCATTTCTTCGAGGTCAACATCGACAGAATCAGTGAAGACAAGAAGTCTGCATGAAATATATGAAGCTGGTACACCAAATTCATTCTCTCTCTTTGCAATATTTTCTCCTATATATGATCAACTAACATTTGAAGAAGCTGTCAAAGAATAAGTATGGGCACAAGTCATGGATGAAGAAATAGAATGCATTGAGAAGAGCCAGACATGGGAGCTAGTTGACGTACCAAAAGACAAAGATGTAATCAACGTCAAATGAATTTACAAGACCAAGAAAGATGCTGATGGTAATGTACATAAGCACAAAGCAAGAATGGTAGCAAGAGGGTTCACACAACAACCCAGCATAGACTTCAATAAAACATTTTCACCTGTTGCACTTATGGATACAGTTAGAACAGTCTTGGCCATTGCTTCATAAAACAAATGGCATGTTTATCAAATGGATGTTAAGTCAACATTTTTGAATGGATATATAGAAGAGGAAGTATATGTGGAACAACCACAAGGCTATGAAGTTCCAAGTCAAGTTCACAAAGTGTACAGGCTGAGAAAGGCACTCTATGGTTTGAAGTAAGCTCCTAGAGCTTGGTACAATCGGATTGATTCCTATCTCATTGAAATTGAATTTCACAGAAGTGAAAGTGAACCGAATTTGTACACCAAACTGAATGAGCAAGGTAAGATGCTAATTATCTGCTTGTATATAGATGATTTAATATTTATTGGTTATTTTGGCATAGCATAATTTAAAGCAGTCATAGAAAGTGAATTTGAAATGACTCATCTGAGGCTTATGAAGTTATTTTCTGGGCATTGAAGTCCAGCAGTATGAAAGTGGTATTTTTAAATCACAGTCTAAATATGGAAGTGAAGTTTTGAAAATATTTAACATGTCTAATTACAAGACAACCCCAACACCAGTAATAACAAGATTAAAATTGAGCAAGGATGATGATGGATCAACTGTAGATCCTATGCTGCTCAAAAGGCTTGTTGGAAGCCTTACATATTTGATAGCGACAAGACTAGATATCATGTATGGAGTAAGTATGATCTCAAGATTCATGGAGTCACCAAAAGACTCTCATTAGCAAACAGGTAAAATAATTTTTAGGTATGTAAGTGGCGCAAAAGCCCTTGTCATTATGTATTCAAGTTCAGAAAATTTTAAACTCACTAGCTACACTAACAGTGACAATGGAGGCAACATAGATGACAGGAAGAGCACATCTGGGTATGTTAGAGATTTAGCTCCAGAGGAACTCCGCATGTTTTTGTCTTGTATGCGGAAGTGGCCATGCACTAGCTAGGCTACTTTACTTTGTAATGTTGTTTAATAAAGTTTAAAGTGACTCTTATGTAAATGGGACTTTTTATAAAGTATTCCCTTGTTTTAATTTTATAAAGTGACTTTATGAGTTAAAGTACACTTGGTTCATAAAGTAAATGTGACTTTATTAAAATTAAATGTAACCTCTTTTGGGGGGGAAGTTTCTCAACCCTTGATCTTGAAAAGGCAAGATTTAATCTTGGCCTTTGGATTTAGGGATTGGGAAGGTGAAAAGTCAATCTCAAATTATAAGAGAGAGGCTAGGGTAGTTTGCAATACAAGTTGAAGGAAATCATTTCCAGGAGTGAGCATTTGCTTGAGTTATTTGCAGAGAGAGAGGGAGATGCAATTTTCTCAAGTGGGCACGAATCCCAAGGAGAATATTTTTTTTCTCAAGAGGGCACAAATCCCAAGGAGATGGGAATTTTTCAAGGCATTTAGTTTCTTCTGAGTTGTACTATTTCGTAGAGTCCACATGGTACAACAGAGGCACATTTTTCGAGGAAAAAATTCTGGGCACGATTGTAACGTCCCCGACCCTCCGATCGGCGAAGAGGGAGCTACCATAATCCTTTTTAATCGAGAAAACTAGCCCCATTAACAACAATTGAAAATGCATGATCTTTAAAACATACACAGATGTATAAGATACAAAATCTACAGCAGAAGCATACACATTCAAGCATTAACATGTTCATGACAATTTACAAACAAAATACAATTGTAGAGTTAAATACAAGATTACTTATCTTGAGAAGAAGCTTCTCTACAACTAGCTTTGTTGCTGCAACATTCCACCCAACCATAGGCCAGTTTGCTCCTTACTCTCTCAGCATCACTGCTTCCCCCGAGATGGGCATGATTTCCACAAGGAACTAGGGTACACAGACTTACACATAGCAAGGTCAAACACCTATTGTCAAGCCAATAACCACATCTAAACACATTCAACCCACTAATAGGTGGATTCTTGGACTTACTCAACCAAGACAACACAGGAATGCTCCACACAGCACAATGCAGCTTCAGACCAAAGCACAAATGCATACACAACAAAATACAAAATTATGGGTTGAGGAAAAATAGTTTGGCAACATAATGAATTGCCAAGGTAGGTGAAACAACCCACTAACAGCAATTTGTATCCCAGGGGTGTTTTGGCCCTTACGTGGCCAAAAACGAAACTCAAAAACACCCAAGAGAACGTGGTCTCTTCCTCGATCTGCTAGGCATTACCAAAATGAATCCCATCTTCGAAGATGATGGGGAAATACATCAAAAATCATGGGGGAAGAAACCCAACCACAAATCATTACAAAAAAAAATACCCCATCCTGAGGAAAAGGAAGAAATGACTGCCCACGTGAGGGACAACACACACAGCAAACCCAACAATGTGACTCCCACACACAGGAATTTCCAGCCATTAGGGAGAGAGCTCCAATCATGGATGAATGATGGTGAGAAAAATTCCCAGGAGCCCAAAATCGTGAAGGTGAACACACACAGGCCAAAATTGTGAAGGTAAAACAACCCCCCAATATTCCCTTGCTTGAGGAGAAGAAGAATTTGGATGTATGCCCAAATGGGCATGCATTTTGGGTGTTAACTTGCCCCAAAAGTCAAAAACATTTTTCCCAAGAAATGGGTTTTACCAAATTCAAATTTCTGACTTCCATACCTTGTCCATCCCATGCAATAACTACTTCAACCAATTTCTAGAAGAATTAAATGATTGGTTGAATGAGACAAGAAAGGTGGTTGACAGTTTGATGGGTTCTTTCATTGACATTTGGATTTTCCCCATTGGCCCCAAAGGTTAAATACCCCCCCTTATCCTTAGGAAATCATGCCCCCATCTCTTTTATTGTTGCATTGACATAGCTAGTTGTGGGTATTTGATTAAATTGCACATTTACATGATGTCCAAAATTATAATGTGCCGGTTAGCACAAAATACCATCGGCGTCGATTTTAATCCCCGAAACATAAAACGATAAGTCAATGGTGGGGATTTTGCCTTTAGTTCCACACCATGATTAATTACAATATTTACATCATATATATTTAATGCAAATGGGGTCAAAATTGGGGTGTTACAATGATTTTCGAGGAGAAGTGAAAAAAATAAAAATAAAAATCAAGCACAGAAATCCGTATAGTCCGTACCATTCCATACATTCTGTTGGTGGCACGAAAATCAAGGTGGGAATAGAATTCGAGGTGGGAACAACAATCACGAAATATGGTATAGTCATTAATGCTGAAATAAATGTTGCTGTAAATAATTTTTTCTGCCTGATAAATGCTGCAATAAAATTCTCTTTGACTGGTTTTCCCTAGGGTGGGGTTTTTCTAGGGTCACATTGACCAAAAATCTATTGTTTTATGGGTTTATCAGTCTGCTATTTTTTTTATGTGTATTTATACTGCTACAGACTTAGTTTTTCAGTGTTTTAGCTTCAAGGTTGTTGGGTTTTATGCATGTAAAGTATTTTTTTACTTAATGACAGTAAAGTCTGAAATCTGGGTTTAACTAAGTGTTTGGCAAAAGTCTATTTTTTTTTTGTCAATATTTCTACATGGCATCAGAGCTGAGGCTCCGAGTTTACAGCTGATTGTGGGGACAGCAGTAGTGTTGAGTTGCTGGGTAAGGGTTATTGTTTTGGTTTTTAACAACTTGTGTGTTGGAAAAACCTTATTTGGATGTGACTTGCAAGTGGTGGGGAAGAGTGAATATATTGTTCTTTTGTTGGTCTATTTTTTCTCTTTGATAGCAGAGATGGCTACATGCATTAGATATGAGGATCGGTTAGATGGTATGTCCAACTACTTGTAGTGGAAAGTCAGGATGACTACTGTTCTCGAAGAAAACTGGCTATGGACCATAGTTAGCACTGTGGTAACTCCTCCTGCATATGATCCTATTGCTTTGGATATTCATGAGGTAAAAGAGGCCAAAGACCAAAGATTAATTTTGGATGGTATTAGGGACCACCTTATTCCACATGTAGCTAAGAAGAATACTTCTTATGAAATGTGGAATACATTGAAAGGCTTGTATGAGGTTAAAAATGAGAACCGAATAATGGCTCTCAAGGAAAAATTACAGGAAAATAAGATGGACAAGGGTGAGGGTGTAGCATCTTTTCTTACCCAGGTGGCCCAAGTGAAAGATGAGCTTGCTGTAGTTGGAGAAGTCATATTTGATTCTGAGTTAGTGCAGATATCCTTGAAAGGATTCATTAAGGAATGGGAAGTCTTTGTGAAGTGTGTGGTTGCTCGAGAAAACCTTCTAGATTGGAGCAGATTATGGGATGATTTCACTCAAGAGGAGATTCAGGAAGGATCTCAAGGCAGTGGACAGAAGGAGGGTGCTAGTGAAGAGAATGTTGCTCTTTCTGCTAAGAGAAAGAAGAAGTCCAAGAAGGACTTGAGCAAAGTTTGATGTTTTGCTTACAACCAGTATGGACACCATGCTTCTCAGTGTCCCGAAAAGAAGAAGAAGAAGAAGGAAGAAGATACAATTGTTGCAACTACAGCAGAGGAAGCAGACTTTGCAAGAAGATTCGAGAAGTAATTCTCATTGTTCTCCCTTATTTCTAGTGCCGACAGTACTGGAGTAGTTCAGAATGGTACTTGGTATATTGACAGTGGAGCCTCACGTCATATGACTGGAATATGGCATATATTCTGTATCATTGCTGAGACTAGTCTTGATCGGTTCATTCAGTCACGTGTTGTGTGAGGAGTTAGAAAAGTCAGATTCCAACTTAGTCATGGAGGACACCTTGATCAGGATGGGGTCCTCTTTGTTCCAGGGATAAGGGTAAACTTGCTCTTGGTCTCAGCCCTGGAAGATGGAGGGTATTCGATATTGTTCAGGAGGGGACATGTGTATATTTTTCCAGATAGAGATGATCTGGGACATGTTTATATATACTTGGAGAGAGCGGGACTGATTGATCCACAGTTTATTGGTGATCGATTCGGTGAGCTGTACAAGTTTAGTGCACAACCCACGGTTGATGATTCGGACAAGGAGCAGGAGGCTCCTGAGGCTGCAGTGGCGCCAAGGGTACAGTCTTGAGTTCCGATGGAAGAAAGGGAGTCTCTTTTGAGTACTGGAAAGAGGCTTAACCAGCATGAGCAAACCAATGCTCAAGAGTGTGGATTTGATTCTCCTAGGAGCTCAGGGTTCAGGGTGGCTTCCAGAAGGTTGTCTTCAAATTCGAGTTCAGTGCAGGTTGTAGCATTGGTTCTAGGTTCAGAGGGATCTCCTACAGCGAACAGTGTGATGGATTTGAGGATAGGACCTGTTAATGATGGTAGTGAGTACCTCCCTCACTAAGAGGGAGTGTTATAGATTTAGCTCTGGAGGTACTCCGCATGTTTTTGTCTTGTATGCGGAAGTGACCACGCACTAGCTAGGCTACCTTACTTTGTAATGTTGTTTTATAAAGTTTAAAGTGACTCCTATGTAAATGGGACTTTTATAAAGTATTTCCTTGTTTTAATTTTATAAAGTGACTTTATGAGTTAAAGTACACTTGGTTCATAAAGTAAATGTGACTTTATTAAAATTAAATGTAGCCACTTTTGGGGGGAAGGTGAAAAGTCACTCTCAAATTATAAGAGAGAGCCTAGGGTAGTGTGCAAGACAAGTTGAAGGAAAGCATTTCCAAGAGTGAGCATTTGGCTGAGTTATTTGCAGAGAGAGAGGGAGCTACAATTTTCTCAAGTGGGCACGAATCCCAAGGAGAATGTTTTTCTCAAGAGGGCACGAATCCTAAGGAGCTGGGCAGTTTTCAAGGAATTTAGTTTCTTTTGAGTTGTACTGTTCCACATAGTCTGTACGGTACATCAGAGGCACATTTTTTGAGGAAACAATTTTGGGCACGATTTTCTAGGAGAAGTGAAAAAAATTCAAGCACAAAAATTTGTACTATTCCGTACTGTTTCGTATAGTCTGTACATTCTTTTGGTGGCACGAAAATCGAGGTGGGCACAAAATTCGAGGTGGGCACAAAAATCGAGAAATCTGGTACAGTCATTAATGTTGAAATAAATGTTGCTGTAAATAATTTTTTCTTCCTGATAAATGCTGCAATAAAATTCTCTTGGACTGGTCACATTGAATTTCCAGGGTCATATTGACCAAAAATCTACTGTTTTATGGGTTTATTAGTCTGTCATTTTTTTATGTGTATTTCTGTTGCTACAGACTTAGTTTCTCAGTGTTTCAGCTTGAAGGTTGTTGGGTTTTATGCATGTGAAGTGTTTTTGTACTTAATGATAGTAAATTTTGAAATCTGGGTTTAACTAAGTGTTTGACAAAAGTATGATTTTTTTTTGTCAATATTTCTACAGGGTACACATTTCATTTTGGTACAGGTTTTGTTTCATGGGATTCAAAGAAACAACCCATAGTAACTCTATCTTCATCAGAAGCAAAGTTTGTTGTAGCTACAAGCATTGCATGTGAAGTTGTCTAAATGCAGAGAGTGTTAAAAGACTTGTCACAGAACCATCAAGAAACTACAACCATCTTCTGCGACAACAATTCAGCCATAGCATTATCGAAGAATCATGTGTTTCACAAGAGAACCAAGCACATCAACATAAGGTTTCATTTCACAAGAGAGTTGGTGAACAACAAGGAAATTTGTTTGGAATTTCGCAGGTCTAAAGATCAACTTGCAGACATCTTTACAAAACTATTGGAAAAGGACACATTCCAGTAACTGCGTAGTTATATCGGAATGACAATGTTCTGCATAGTGAATTATGTCATGCACAGAGTATGTTTAAGCTTGAAAACATTCTGTAAATTTTGTTTTAAAAGAAATCCCCATTTGCTCATAATTAAGGGGGAGTGTTGGAATTATTAATTACTCGTAGATCTGTACCTGATCTCAGCCAACTCTGTCAGATTCGGTATCAACTCAGATCTTGTCTGTCAGTTTGACAAGAGTGAAGAGTCCATGATTCGGAAATCTAAACCAGTCAAATTAATTTCTGAAGATAAGCTTGTAGGTAGATAGTTATTACAGCCATTAATGGCAAGTCTGTAGATCCACGTAGAAGCAATTTTCTGGTTTCCTATAAATAGTAGAAGAAGATTGTAAATCAAGTTAGACAGAAGAACTCTAGGTGAGAAGAAGAGAGAAATATAGAAATCTGAGCAGAGAGTGAAGTTGAAGCGCAAGCTTCTGTGTGTGTGATTTTTTCGAAGAGCCAAAGCTCTGTAAAAGGATCAGTCGGTGAGCCAACAAGTTTGGATCAGTCGCAGAGACGACAAGTTTGTATTATCTTTTGTTATTTTCAAACAAGTTATATATATGAAATAGTTTATGGTTGAATGCATGTTTATTTAGCCGTACAATCTTTCCAGAGTTATGTAGATCTTGTTTACAATTACGGTGGAGTGAAAGATCAAGAATCCATAAATTTCTCACCTAGTGAAAGTTCCAGGTTTTATGGTAGAGTGGTCGACACAAGACCTCATAAATATTTGGCTATATGTTTTTATAGTTCTGTTGGATTGTTATTGTGATGGGTTTTTACTTCATCTTACTCATAGGTGAAAAAAATTTGTAATTTCTTAAGTCTTTTAAACTAAGAAACATATTTTGTAAATTTTGACTAAAACCAAGACCAGAGCAAGTGAGTCCAAGTAAACTGGTCGAGTAAAACCGACAAGTGGTCGAAGTAAAACCTGTTGGTAAAATTGACAAGTAAAAATGCCGACCATATTGGTATACTTGTCTAGTCAGTTTCACTCGACAAGTAAAAAGAAAAAGAGGTCAGCGTGATATTTTTAATAACTGAGCAGTAAACTCAAGTTTAGTCGGCTCAGTTTTGGCTAACAAAATGTTTAGAATCGCTTGTAATTTCAATGCTCGAGCCCTTTAAGGGGTTATATTTAAAGATTTGTCTCATTTAAAAGAGTAATTCCCTTTATGAAAAGGAAGGTTTTATTTTAAGGAAAGAAAGGTTTGATTTTAGCTAAGATTCAAGTCCATTGGAATTCCAAAATTCTTAGAAACAAAGAAGAGGAAGTCCCTTTTATGCATAGACAAAGTAAAGAAGTTTTGACAGGATATTTTGCAAGGGGAAAGGTAATGTGAATGCATGACATGATAAGAGGTACATCCGATGTAAACATAAAGAAAAAGAATCGTTATCCTACCGAAGTAATGAAAGAAGATCGCTGCAAGAAGGGAGAAACCGCTGGATGTCTTGTGTTAGAGTGAGATGAGACCAACATGTAGATTCCACTTAGTTGTGAAGGAGGCTATTTCAAATTTTGTTGCTAACGAATCACGATTGATAGAATGAGTAAGAACCTTACATATATTTATTACATTTTTAAAATAAAAAAATATCAAGATACTAGGCTATGTTCATATATTTGTTTCTTGCGAATGCATGAAGGTTTCCATGTGTGGCATACGTATCTCTCGTATGTTGTAGATTGTCATCGTTGCATTGGTATAGCGCATTGGTATAGTACTCTGTTTTTTTGATAAAGATAAATCCCATAGTTAGAGTATTTTCTTAGAAAATCAATGAGTATCGTGGGAGCTATCTAGATGTTTTGGTAGATGGAAGTATGTCCATAGGACCGTGAGTAGTTCAATATATGTACCAATGTTTGTCCCAAAGGTACAGTTAGTTCCCCATGGGTACACATATGACAAGTTAAGTAAATCGTGTTTGCAATAGAAATGATGCACGGTGAATGTAATGATCATAATTTGATAGTGAGCATTAGTTGTAGTGAGGTGCATGATTGGTTGTACCTGATACCTAGAGTTTTGCTCAAAATTGTAATGCCTCTTCATAGGCATGCTAGTGTCTTTAGTTTGTTGTAAGCCTATTCAACAAGCATAATTGTTGTAGCGCAAAGGCACATGAAATCATAGGTTGTGATACCCTCTTAGAGAGGTTGTGACATAAGTTGTGGAATAGACCATTGTATGAGGTATGGTGGTGAAAGGTGTACCCATAGCATAAACTTGATAAAGGTCAAAGATAAGGTAAGAATATTCAATACAAGGGGAGAAGTTGTTGGACCAAAGACAGTGACAACAATCACTATGATGAAATTCCAAAGATGAAGAATTGACCGGTGTTGGAAATGAAAATTAGTGAGCAAGCATAAGTAGGCCTAAAGAAATTGATGAAACATTGAAGAAGGAGAATATATAGTAAATATGAAGCTGAAGGTAATGAAGAAGCAAAGATTCACATTGAACAATATAAAAGAAAAGATGAAGATGAAGAAGCGAAAAATTCCAGATACATCGTTTGGATTTAGAAGAAGAAAAAGAACGAAAATTTTGTAGTAGAAACATGCATCATAGTTGAAAACCAACAATTTTTTTGAAATTTTGTTAAGTATTTGTAAGCCTAGCTCAGACATAGACCAACAACGATTTGCATTTTAGCATTATTAAAGTATCACAATTAAGAGGGAGTATTAATAAAGAATGTAACCCTACAGATTAACAAGGAGTGTTAGAAGTAGTAATTTTGTTGGTTAGTTAGTGTTAGACACCTATAGTTATTAAGTTTAGAATTGATTAGTCGATATTGACTTGAACCGTCAAAACATGTAACACACACACACACACACACACACACACACATATATATATAAGAATGAAAGTTTTAGTCATTCATGCTTGAAACTCAAATTGTTTTGTCTCACACCATATTTGAACATTCTGGCCAAATATATGTCGGGAATGATTCTTGGGTAATTTTTGCAAACTTTATTAGTACTTATGGGATTTTGAGTTTTCTTTAAGCACACTAAGTTACTATTCTAGACATTCCTTGGTATACCATAGGGTATCATAAAGCAGTGATAAAACCATATTGAACCTCAATTTTGGGCCTATGCAACAATAAGAAGTGGTAATGATTTTTTCCTTCATGGTGTTGTTCAGTTCCCTAACTTTGAAGTGTGAAGGAATGGTTGATAACTATTAACAATAATCATGGAAGCAAAGAATTCAACAAGAATTTTGACAATAAATCCTATGGTTTCTCTAAGGTGGGATATTATGGAGACAATGGCCTTTCATTGCATTTTTCGGTCGTTAAAACATTGCTTTATATTTGTCGAATACGTAAGCAACTTCCAAGAATGGATTGTGACTTCCCAAATCTAAAAGGGAATACAACTAGATCAACTAGGGATCAAGAGGAATCATGTAGTGTTGAAGGTGAAGAGACCAGTTCTATCTCTCCAATGCTGCAAATAAGATGACAGGTAAAAGTGAGACAAGATAATCAAATCTAAAGAGAGCCATTAATTTGTTTATTTGACAACAAAGGGGTTTTTAATTAAATATTCAAGAATTTACCATAAATATACATCTACATTTATAATAAAAAATAAATCGATATAATACTTTTAACAAAATATGAAATATCAAACATTAAATATACTACTAATGTGAGAGACAATAGCTAGTTATTACTAATTATTTTAATAATAGTATGAAATTGAATTGTATTTATCTTTTATAGTGTTAAAATAATTAATTTAAAAAAAAATTGATTAAATCAATTTTAATTGTTCATTAACAAGAACTTTATTTGTATTACACCTACACTCAATATTCAATACGACCGAATTATGCTGCTATGGTTTTCACAATCCATTGAGAATGGACCTATGTGCCTTGCTGCATAGGATGCTCTTCTTAGAGTGAGTTCTGTTTTATCCAATAATATATTAATTTTCCACATCGTGACAATATTATTTTTGTTAAAATGATTGTTCAAAAAGCATCTTCAACATTCAATTTCAATAACTTAAAACTACAATTTCCATTCGATTTTAACTAAAACAATCACAACAAACATACAATTCCAATAACTTAAAACTACAATTTCCACTCAATTTTGACTAAACCAATCACAACAAAACAAAACATACAAGTAAAGAAGCGGACGACCATGCAAATAGCGGAAGTCCCATATGCTTGGGTTTCCCAACGTCAGATGGATTGGAATCGTCCACCCTTTTAAACATGTGGACATACCATTTTTGAAGGTCAAGTTTGATTAATGATGATCGGGCCGCTAAACCTTACTGAACCTTCCTAGGCTGATATGTGACTGTATTGATGATTCTATGTTGGGTCGCGACATTTGCAACCTTGCTTGACCTTGTGGGTTGTTGTAGATAGGGCTGTGACTTTTTGGGCTTCTATATATTGCTTGTGAACCTTGTGGGCTTCTAGATCTAAACCATGAACACTTATTAAATTGTTAAACTCATCCATGACTGTTTAAAGGATGTTTATATTAAGTTGTGATCATTATGAGAGCTGTAAGTTTGAACCGTAAATTTCCTAAGGTCTGTTCATCCTATTAGAAAGGGATGCAATTGTTTTAGGAATTTTTGGAGTAGGCTATGACTGCTGGCTATTTTGACATGTTGATATAGGTCTATAATAATGAATTAGTAGCTTCATAATAGTGATAGATCAGATCTGAAGTAGTCCCAAACTGATGTGTTTTCATCCCTTACAAGAATGGAAATAACTGAGTGGTGTGTGCACTCATTCTCCATCATGTGTGGTGTACAACTTCACCTTCTCTTCCCCTATATTCTTAAAACCTCTATAGCCATGCCTAGATCCAAGTTCCAACAATTCCACCTTGATCCCAATTGTTGGGTAATGTGACTCGTGAGGCAAGGAAGGTAAATGATTCAATTGCTTCCATCATCATCATCCCTGTATCTTGATTCTTCCTCTTCATCATGGTGAAGGTTATCATATATTTGTTAAATTCTTGATCTTGAGGAAGATCAAAGTAGAGCACCTCTTATATCTTTGGATACTTCTTCATCTTCTAATAGGCTCCTTTTTTTTGTTATTGAATCCATTTGAGTTCACTAAGGTGTATATTATATCTAGGGGAGCCTCAAATTCCATGTCTTTAATGGTGACTATGGCTCCCTTTGGCCTATAAAAGGAATAGTATGGTGGGTCATCTAGAACTTCAGGAAGAGGAGCTAGGAACACTTGATTTGCCACTTGATTTTAATAGAAGGAAAGAATATTGGTAAGGAATCCTTTGCCCAAATGTAATTCTGGTATTTATGTTGGGGATATCATATATTCATGGTATAGAAATCTCTAGATTCCCCTCAGATTATATTGTCTAGATGGTTCATCATAGTTGGCACTTGCCTTTACATTGCTGACAGAAGGAGTTGGAATTCGTTGTATCACATTCGGAGGCAGCTTTAGTGCCATGTTTGATTTCCAACTCAATCAGCTGAGGTAGTCATCATCCCAAGACCCATAATGGAATATTTGACATGTGGGTTAGCTATTGGGCCTTAAACCATGCTTGCTTATTGGAAGTTTATACTTTCTTCCACATCTGGCCTAGCAGGAATTCTATCCTCCTCCCACAGTATGATATTCTTTAGTCTTGACACAATTTTATTCGTTACAGATTATGGAATCTTATACTCTATTACACTGTTGGCTTGGAAAGAATTCTATCCTCCCACATCAAGATACTTTCCTGTCTGGACACATAGTTTGTTTCATTATTAGTCACATAGTTGTGAACTTGTATGGCATCCATTCATGTATTCATGTCTTTTGTATTGTTTGTGGAGTAGCATAGGAAGCAAGGGTAGATTTAGTCAAAGGACCAATACCATTAGTTTTTTATACAAGTACATATTAAGCATAACTTGTACCACCTATAGCATACTAAGTGCCTATAAAATACCTATAAGAAAAGTCAGGGAAAATAGTATAGGTGGCATAAACTAGGGTTCTCTACATATTTTTAACTACTATTGGATCCGACAAATGTATAATTTTTTGTTCAAGTGGTGGTAGGGGGGTTGATTTTTGATGGGATTGAGATTCCCTGACCATTTGCTGGATGGACATGCTGAATTTGTCTTTCAGCTATTGTTCTTAGAGTCCCTATCCTATATGTTCCTCATTTTTGGTCTATCAGTTCAATTATTATGGAGTCCTAAAAATGCCAAACAGAATCCGAACCCCAATTCATCGGTAGTATAGTATCTTGTGCTTTTTCTTAGACTGTGTATTTCAATGACTGTCAAGGTCATCCCTGCTTCAATTTATAAGGTATTCATCTATTATTATGGATCTGGATAGAAACAGGAGATAACCTACTTGTGATGTTGAGTTGGGACTTTTATAATTATATCTACATTGTGGCTCTACCATTGCATTGGTAAACTTATTAACAAATTCATTATTTTTACTGATTGAAGAGGAGGGGTATTAATGTTTGAGTTGGGACTTTTTTAATTGTACCTACATTGTGTCTCTACCATTGTGTTGGGAAAGTTATTGACGAATTTATTATTTTTACTAATTGAAGAGGAGGGTTATTAATGTTGAACAGAATCCCAAAAGAGGGATATGCCACTGAAGTGAGATAGTTTGAAACATCACATAGATAACAGCTGCAAGTCAATATTGAGAATATATTTCATTACTATAAAAAAAAGATAGATCCCTTGGAGATCAATTTACTCATCACTTGGAACAATAAATATGCTTACATTCTTCTCAACAGATGTTAGTCACTGTATTCTGTATGCCAATGAGCAAGCTATGCATGACCCACATGAGATCAGTGTCTGTGGTGATAAAGGTTCCCTCCCTGACCTCAGGTCCTTCCTTCCTACACTAAGGATAAGCTGCTTTCAAGGAAAATTCTGGCTATTAGATTCCCTCCTTTTCCAGAGGGGAGTCAGCTACAAAGTATCCATCCAATGTTCCATATTTGAAGGGTATTAATCCAGGTTCTTCAATTAAAGGTGCTTCTCTTCTTTAAGTGATATAAGTTAAAGATGTGGTTAGATTTATCAATGACTCAATGGTTCTCAACCCCAAAATTTGTCTCATGCTGGAAGATTCATAATGGAGATATCAGGCTCTATCCAGGTTCAGAAAGTATCATTAAAATATGTTTGTAATAACATTAAATCCTTCAAATACGAGGCCTTGATCTATTTTTTTTACAGAGATTGGCCAAACTGTGATGCTTTCATGAGCTGGATAAGTGACAACTGGACAGCAAATTTATTAATAAGATTCCATGTTTCAAGGATTTTCATAGTTCGTTACAATTAAGTTGAAGATATGAAGAGAGTAATGGAAGAAGGGTCCTCGACTTGGGGTGGGGATGGTTCTTCTTCGTGACTTGGTTCCCATAATTAAACCCATCTTCCATTTTTTGGGGGGGGAGAGTCCCCAGTTTATCCTTTCCCTTATGGGAAGACGAGGTTATGGAGAAAATTGGTAAGGCCTTAGGTAATTTTATTGGGTTTACAGAAGTAAGAAAGATGGCAGCTTCTTCTATTAAGCAAGAATACGTGTACAACTAGCTTAAGTAAAGGACAACCAAATGAGATTAGCCAAATGTACAACTAGTGGAAGATATATTTTTAAATGCAATTAAATTATGTAATATAAATTTTAAATTAAATTTTAAGTTACATTAATTATAGAAAACAAATTTGATGAAGATCCAATATAGCCCACCTTATTTTGTTAAGATGCATATTGTTTGACTCTTATTTCAAGTTGCAAATAGAAAAACAAATGCTCACTAACTTACCAGCTTCAGTGAAAGATGAATTAAGGAAGAAACACTTGAAGTGATATTTCTTTACTCAAAAAAGTTTACATTCCACTCAAAAGATATTACATTCCACACAATAGGAGCTCAGTAAGTTTGTATATAGTATGTTTAAATTGCACAGACATATGAGTCCAATCCATCTCTAAAGAATTATACAACTACATCCACCACCATTTTCTTGCTTTAGTTCTCGCTCTTAATACGGTCTTTACTTTTGTTTATAAAGGAGAAAAGCATAGACGAGGAAGAAATCAGATGCCTACTTCTCCTCCTTGAAATCGTAAAGACAGGTTCCATTTTCACTCCTCGCTGTTGGATCAAAATTCCCTGCCCTTGGGTCAGTGCAGCCTTTAGGAACAAGCAAATTGACATGCTGGGCAGCTTGACTTGTAGTCCCCACCATCAAAGTCAGGATATCCCTCTTTCCTGCCACCCAATCCTAACCCTAAATATACTCTACCTATTTATGCACACATACATATATATTAAGTTCCCACTGTGGCTCAAGGATAATAAAACTAACCATAGAAGGTTCCCCTTTTGATGGAATCCTCATTAGCTTCTCCTAGAGCACCCTCAGCCATGTACTTATCGGCCAATTGCACACATTTCACATTATCTTGCTCTGCAACAAGCATGTTACCATACTCGAGAAGCTTCTCAATTGTCATTGTAGTATTTTCGAATGTTGGAGGGCCATCCTTTGAGTTAACAAGTTCCTTGCCAATGTTTTGAATCCCTGTAGGATGTTTCTAAGACCCACTTTTGCACCTCGTAATCATAGAACCTAGCCCTCAAGGCACCAAAGAAGTCTACAAAAAAGATAAACTTTCAGTTAGAACAGGCACATATACACCCAACTATTATGATTTACTTTTGAAATTTCTATAATTACACCTGAATAAGCATTCTGACAAGCATCTTTGTGTAAAGGTTGTCTCAAATTTAGCATGTTAAAAGAAGTAGGTCCTTAGGGCTTATGTCGACCTTATAAAAGGTCAAATCTTATTGGGAAATTATGTTGCTATTGCATCTCTACGGAGGTGGCCAAGTGGTTAGGATATGTACAGATGTTTTAGCTAATTTCCAAGTTCATTTTTGCAGGGACATAAGTCATACTATTGCATAATGTACATATGTTCAGAAAATAAAATTTGTATAAAAGCAACAGGTTTATCTTGAATTTTGGAATTATAGTAGTTTTTAAGAGTGAAGGTTTCCAGAGTTAGACATAGAGTTTCTATCTTTTGGATTAAATTGTGTTAAAGTTTAGAAGTCTCTAAATTTCGAGTGGAAACTCCACTTATCATCAAGGGTCTATCCAAAATCTACCTAGATCCTTGATGATGGGTGGATCTGACTAGACCCATGATGATGGGTGGATCTGACTAGAACCATGATGATGGGTAGAGTGGACACTCAAAAAACAACAGGGTTATCTTGAATTTCAGAACTATAGTAGTTTTTAAGAGTGAACGTTTCCAGAGTTAGTCATATTGTTTCTATCTTCTGAATTAAACTGTGTTGAAGTTNTTGACTGTCCTGGGAAGGAATCTACAAGCCTCACAACGTCATCATTGTTTACATTGTCTGCTCGAAAAATACCCTAGCAGACTCCAATTTTGTCTTCCCGAGTAGGAGCCCAATATAACTTCTACATACGCCCATCATGAATCAATGGAGCATACAAAGTTGAGAAATCATTTCCTATCACAACGATTGGAACATAAGGATTATCTTGTTTGTTGTACATGCGAGGAAGTTGAACATTGGTTGGGTTATCAACTATGTTCATGAGGGTGGCATTGACCACATGGTTGTTCAATGTGTACCGAGTTCTGCCACCCATTCTTCTAGCTCCTGCATCCAGATCATTAATGAAGAGCACACACACCTTCTAATGTCAGATGCTTCATGGTATCATTATCTAATCAATTTTGCAGGCTCTCCTGCATCTCCACTCTCCAGTTTTCCAGTACTCATCATAATTGGGCTACAAAGACACAAAAACCAAAGACAAGTTAAAAACTAGTAGGAAATGACTTGTTGAAATAGGGAAGGTTTTAAGGAAGTATATTTCTATTGTAAATTACATTAACCCTTAAATTGTTATTGGTGGCAATTTGGGAAAAATATAAGAAAGCTACGCAAATTTCTAAACAAAACTTATTTGTTTCATTGATTGGAAATCAAATCAATATTAGAAACTGAAAATCTCCCTTGAATTTTACACTCCATTGTTATGTGTAACACTATCTGTAAGTAGCCTAAACTTTGTTACTTTTCCACAAAATTCCTCTGATTGATTCCAATTAGTCTCTATGGCCACACTAAGCAATTACATAGTTAAAATGACCCCGTAATCAATATTTTTCCCAAGCATGTTGGAGAAGACCTCACTCTTAAGATCAAAAGAACAAGCATCCATGTAGAATAAAACTCAGTGTGTATTGTGTTTACTTTCCCAGAAATTGAATGACACCACATATTTTTGCCAAAGGGAAAGAATGGGAAATATTTCTCACTTGATTCTTTTGCAAACACAATCTCACATTGGAAGGACTTTCCTTGACCTTTGCGTCCCCAGATACCAAGAATGAGTGGAACCTACAAAAAATATGAAAAAATTGTAATCAACAGAGGATTTTCCATTGAATTCAAGAACATATACTGAACATTCAACCAAATGGAGAACGTCCCTTACCTTAATGTTAGGCGAATTCATGAAATTCTTTGAGATGTGAACAATAAGCTTGTACATAAAATTAGGAGCAATGTAGTACCCATCCATTGTGTTTTCAAATCCATAGCTTGTTAAAAACAATAATTATGTATATTATCAAGCAAATTCTACTTTTCTGGTGTAAATTTATAATTTTAGACCCTTTCCAAAATAAAAATTAGAGATCCAATTAGATCAACATGGAGTACATGAGTTAGTTCTTAAGAATTATACCCAAGTTTCTTAGACTAAATATATGTGGTCAATATTTTGATTGAAACTAAAAGAATATATAATAGCAAAATGTAGAAGTTCGGAATAGAAAAATACAAAGCTAACTAACTGAAAGGAAGGGACACAAATTAGAGAAATGTACTTTCATTGAGTAGTACTGATATAGTCATAAGAACTCATAATATCATTGTGCATTCCAGCCCCCATCGGAGCTTGGAAAAGGGAATCAACCATTCCCTTTCCACATGTAATATCCTATTGGTCATCAGATACATCGTATGCAAGACCTTTCCATTTGTCCTTTTTAGTCTACTTGGTCTCATCAATTTTAGCAAAAGCCCTCAAGTGATTTTCCTTTGTGAAAGTGTGGGGGACATTGTAGTTGGTCTTCTTCAATCCACTTCCAAAAAATGAAGTGCTAGGGATTGTCTTTAGGATTGATGCTTGTCCACTAGACAAAGGCAGACTCTTCTAGTACAAAATAACCACCATTTTTTAGTATAAGTATCACCAGACAAGATCTTTAAACAAGTAAATACACTTAGCAAGATAGATATACCCTCCAAAAAAATAGTTTGCAAGATTAATGAAATACTCATTGCATGGGTAGAAATCTAAATTGTAAGGCCTAAATATGCTGGTGCATACCTCCCAAACCAGGGTGATAAAGCCCTAAACTTCACCATCTCAAAATCAAACATCAAGGTCTAAAGGGAAGGATTCTTGCAAGGAAGTTGGTTCTTGTTGGTGATCATCTCTGCAAACATACAAAGCAGGCTAAAGGTGCTCCACATATGAAGATGGTCCATATGCTTAAATCTGGTGTGCTAACATGGGGGAAGTCACGAAGAATAAATGTTTACATTAAGGAATCCGTGTTGGGACTGAGTCCTACATTCCAGAGAAATTGTGGGAAACGTGATGCCAATATACCAGTGGCATTTAGAATTGTCACTATGAAGAAAAAAAAATTTCACTTTGAAGCAATAAATGATGCCAATGTAGAAGTATGGGTTCATGGAATTAACTTGATTACAAAATAAGCTACCATGTCAAGTGGTCCTACAGTTGCAAGTAAAAGTTCTTTTATAGCCGAAAACAAACCTGGTGTCTTTGCACTGAGATGTATTTCTTTTGTGCGGATTTGAATTGGTATCAAACATCATCCAAAAAAAAGAAAACATTTGCATGCAGTTAAAGAATCAAGTTTTGTTGTTGTTTTGTGGCATTATGAGATTAGGTAATCCGATCTCCTCAAGTTCAATTAGTCGAACTTACAAGCAGGAAAAATTTCAAAATTTAGTAGCTAGTATTTCTGAGAAGAAAAAGGCATGTACAGTTTTTGCATAGGACGCTGGGATTTTGTGAGATTCAATGTGTTGAATGCATCCAACATTATACCAGTAGAGGTTTCCATCATATTGGTTAATTTATTTACTTGTGTTTAAGAAAGAAGGGAAGGTGGCAGAGTCGCTATTGTTTTGGGAAACTTGTAAAGAAACTTGTGTAAGAGATCCAAGATTTGAGTCAATTCTAAGTGAATGAATCAATTTTAGTTCTCTTTCAATGTTTACATATTTCTTTATAGTCAACTTCTCAGCTTCCATCTATTTACACTAGGTTTTGATGTAAGCTATATGGAAACAAATTCTATCAGTGTGGAAAGTTGTTGCGGCATTGCAGAGTTTCACTGGGTAAATTAACATTCCCATAGCATAATCCTTCAACATGGTCTAAACTTATGATATGACATGTCATTCCTTCTAATATAAACATTTATATCCTCTATGTTCAGTGCCTTTGTAAAAAAACTAAATATATAGTTTGACTTAGCTTAGGAATTCCATAACACCTAGAGGACCATTAGTTGTTCGTAGACAACCAGAAACCTTAATTTGTTTGGTTGGCATCATTATCCCATGCATGTAAACCTACAAGATAATAGTCAGCTCCAATGTTGCTCCCATTAAGCGAGCTTCTGTTACTGTAGTTTTGATTTGTTGGGGAACATTATTATTTACAATACTACAGACCTTTGGAGAGTTTCACATTATGCCTAGATTTTGTTGTTCTGTAGGTTTTACTAACTTCTTATTTTTCAAGTCCTTTCATTAAATTGAGAAGTAGAATGGTACCTTTATTTCTGTATTTTGTAAATTCAATTTGCTTACAGGGGTCTCATCATCATTGATTTAGAGTGACCATTTTTCCTCAATGTAGTTGGCAAGAATTTTGTAAAGTCATTTCAAATGGTGAAAATTAGATTTAGAGATAGGCGTAGACTGTATTCAAGAGTTGATCTTTGTAAAACATCCTCTGTTTAGAATCCTAATATTGTGATCCTAAAATTTTGAATCAACTTCATGGTTTTTTCATGCTCTGATTTTTTTATAACCAACAACAGGTGGGTTCTGATTTGACACTTGCTATTGTTGTTGTTGTGTACACACAACTGATTCTATCTGGGGATTTCGAGTGTAGGTTAGTGTCTCGATTAGTAGCGAGTAGCGACAATCTCATGATGTTGCTCTTCTCGTTACTTTAGTGCTTACACTAATATTACATGATGAGTCCTCTTTGAATAGTCTAAATGCAACTGCCTATCACTAGATTGAGCAGGGATAAGAAAACAGTGACCCAGAGCAACAAATGGTACAATTAAGAAGTAATAAAATCCCTAGAGGTTTGGTACCTTTGGAAAAACTTCTTGATGATTCTGTTGCTTTTAAAGGTTCAAAGGTCACTGATAAGGATGAGAAGGTCATTGAACTCAATATGGGTTCTAAGGAAAGTCCAACACCAGTGAAGATTGCTTGAGTATGCACTCTAGAATGGAAAATTATTGAGGATTTTATCTATGAGTATAAAGATGTTTTATCATAGTCATATGATGAGCTAAAAACCTACAGTACTGAGGTTATCAAGAATAAAAATCCTTTGAAAGAACAAGCCAAACCTTTCAAGCAGACACAAAGGCACATGAATCCCAAGTTGGATCCCATCATACAAAAAGAGTTGCAGAAGTTGTTCAAAGCAGAAATCATCACTCCTACTTATTACTCATAGTGGGAATCCAATGTTGTACCAGTCCATAAGAACGATGAGATTAGAATTTGCAATATTTTGAAATTTGAACCTTGCATCCTTGAAAGATAACTATCTTTTTCCAAGCATGGAATATGTGTTACAGTTACAGGTGCTGGAATGATGTCCATGTTGAATGGATTCTCAGGGTACAACCAGGTACTGGTTGATGAAAGTGACCGATACAAGGCAACATTCACCACCCTTGTGGAACGTATGCCCATGGCTGTGCTCCTTTTGGATTGATAAATGTTGGGACCACATTCCAGAGATCCATATGCTTTCTCTGATTTTCTTAATAAAGTTATCATGGTTTACCAAGATGATTTGATAGTTTATTCTGAGTGTAGGGGAGACCATTTCATGCACCCGAGGAAGATCTTTGACAGGCATAGATCCTTTGGAATCTCACTTAACCCCAAGAATTCTGTTTTTTAGGTAGTCGAAGGAAAATTATTGGGGCATTTGGTATCCAAAGACAAGGTAAAAATTGATCCAGCAAGAGTGCAATCTTAAAAGAGATTCAGTTACCCCAAAGTAAGAAGGGTATCCAATCCTTTGGGCGCATAAATTTCCTACTAAGATTTCTGGCCAATTTCGTTGAAATCACTTATGCCATCTCAAATATGCTAAAAAATGGACATGATATAGTTTGGACTTTGGAGGCTAAATGGGCTTTCAAGAACATCAAACAAGCCCTATTTCAAGCTCTAGTATTGGTAAGCCCAAATCATCGCTAAAAATTTCAAAATTTTTCCTTCACCTCTGATTTTTCTTTGGCTTCTATGTTGTTACAGAAAAATAGTGATGGTTTTGAGAAGACTATAGCTTTTATGAGCAAAGCCTTGAGGGGAGTTGAGCTTAAATACACCACCATGGAAAAGCAGTGGTGTGCCTTAGTTTAGGTAGTAAAACGGTTTCAAGAATATATTTGGAACGCTAAAGTCACAGCCTACTTGCCTCATCCTACAGTGAAACAGATTCTTTCATGGCAAGAATGTTGGGGAATATGAGGTATTTAGATTGCTAAGATACAAGAATATGATTTGGTACTCAAGTCAACAAAACTTGTTAGGGGGGAAAGGATTGATGAAACTGATGGTAGAAGGAAGCCTTGCATTGGTTGAAAAGACAAAGCAAGTAGAGGAATACCCCATCAAGGTATGTGCAATTTTTTCTCAGTTGCAATAGCATGAATGATGAATGATATGTTGATTTATAATTTTATTTATGCCATTTAGCATGTACTCATTTGAATAAAAGTCAACAAAGATCTCTTAAATTAGCAGCCATGAATATTGTTTAACTAATGACAATTTGGGCTGGAGGAACCCCAATGAGGTAATCTTAAGATGTGTAGATTCCATAGAGGCTCAAGAACTAATGAAGGAATTAAACTCTAGTATTTGTGGGGGGCATTTTTCTACTAGAACAATAACTCACAAAATCATGAGGGATGGTTACTTCTGGCTAATATTAATTGTAGATATTCACCAATTTGTAAGGTCTTGTGATGAACGTCAAAATTTTTTAGGATGCCAAATGTAACCTACTTTTTCTTTGCAACCATTGATCATGGATGTCCCTTTTCACGAGGGGGGATTGGAATTTATAAGAGAATTCCATGAAAATTCCAGTAATGGTTTTAAATGGATTCTAACAGCTATAGATTACTTCACTCGATGGGTAGAGGCAGTTTCTCTTTGATAGTCTTGTAGTACATCCATAGTTGACTTTTCAGAGATCCATTTGGTGATCAGGTTTGGGGTACCAACAAAAATAACTATAGAAAATGCTAGTGTTTTCAAATCTGTAGAGCTGATTGATTTATGTGCATGATATGTCATTGTTCTCTCACATTCGTCTCATTACTATCCATAGGGAAATATCCTTGCTGAATCGAGCAATAAGGACTTATTCTGTATCATTAATAGGATTGTTGGGGACAACAAGAGGATCTGGGACATATTAATTTGTCACAGTGGTCTAGCAACTGAAAACACAGTCTCACAAAGAATACAGACATATAATCATAAAATTGGTAAAATGGTGCTGCAATGGAAGTAGCAGCTCTGTATAATCAAAAGAATAATGAATAATACAATACAATGATCATGCTGGAAACATGAATGCCAAGGAAATTCTAATTCCCAAGGAGGTCATTCGAATTGAATGAGTGAGTCTAGATTAATTGAATGTAAGCCATAGTCAAAACTCAAGTTAACCACTGATCAAAACCCTAATTGACTCAATTGAGCCCTAACTAAATTTGGAGTGCAATAAATGACTGAGTCTAACTTAAAGTAGCTCAGACACATGTCACTGCAAGGCAACCAACAAGTGGTAGTGCATCAATGACTCCAATGAACCTCGATGAGGTTAACTGAAGTGTAACTGACCATCAAAAGTGGTTGGAGGTACCCTTGTTGACTCCAGTTCATTAAGTAATCAATTTAATGAAGGAAGGTGCCTTCACTGCTCTGTTTAACTGATTGTAACCATCATTTAGCAATATGGGGCATTAATGACACTCAGATCACCCCCGGAGTGCTCCAGTTAGCCTCCTTGAATGTAGGAGAAGGCTAAGTTAGCTTCCTTGACTGAAGGTAGGCGTGGGTGTGCTCATGATGATGTCATCCAGTGCTCCTCTGATGTCAATTAAGTCAATAAAACTTAGGATAGTGGTTTAACTAGGCCAAATTGACTAAAATGAGTGTGTATGGTGGTAAATGTCTCCAACACCCCCCCTTAAGCTATACTCAGGAGGAGTAGAAAACATAAAGTGCATAAGAATGCTAGGGCCCCGAAAACTAAAGCCATAGGTCACCCTGTACAATACTGAAACTCAAACAATGCTCAAAAAAAAAACTAAGTGAGGAAAAGAGGGAAAACCAAGTGGGAAAATCCCCCCTTCAAGATGAACACTGAAAGTAGTTGGATCACCTTGATGAACTCACCCCCAATAGTGAATGGACGAAAGTGAAATTATTTTTTGAAAAGATCTTGGTGAAGATGTCTGCAATCTGCTCATCAGTCGGGCAGTATTGCAGAATGAAGGTCCTATCATGCACTAGCTCCCTGATATAGTGCATGTGTATCTCTACATGCTTGGTCCTCTGCCTGGTAACTGGATCTGTGGATATCTTAATAGCACTTTGATTGTCACAAAATAAGACAGTGGACAAAGTACTACCAATATGAAACTCTAAAATAATTCCTTGCAACCAAACAGCTTAGATGCAAGCATTCACCGCTCCTCGATACTCAGCCTCTGCTGAATACAATGCTATGGCGGCTTGCTTTTTGCTAGACCAGCAAATGGGGCCACCACCAAACATGAATACATATCTGGAAATTGAATTTCGATCAATAGAATCACCCACCCAATCGAAATCTGTGTATCCAACCAGCTCTAGCTCGGAGTCTGCAGCATAGTGAATGTCGTAGGTCCTGGTTCTCTGAATGTACTGGAGGATCCTCTTGGCTGTCTTCCAATGAATATCATGGGGCTGCTGCATGTATCTTGATACAGCATTCACGGCATAACAAATATCAGGCTGAGAATGAGTCAAGTACAACAAGCTACCAATCAACTGTCGATAAATAGTGCAGTCCATGGGAGGTGTGCTTTTTCCTTCTTCAAGGCTGATCCCTGAAAGGAAAGGGAATGGTGCATGACGACATTGAGCCATTGTCATGTCCCCGTCCCTCAACCGGCGAAGAGGACGCGACGTACACAACAACACAGCCGGGTAAGATGCCCAATGAACATAAACAGAAAAAAAATGCTGGAATTAAGCATACACAGATGCATTTATCTTCAATCATACAGCAGAAGCAAACACACACATTCCAGCAATCTCCATGTTCATTATAATTCATTTAAAATCAATATAAAATTTGCAGAGATGGAATAACCAGTAGCACTTATCTCTTGATGAAGAATTCACCCGCAACCAGCTACGTCGCTGCAACGTTCCACCCAACCATAGGCCAGCTTGCTCATCAATCTCTCAGCAACGCTGCCACCCCCGAGCTGGGCATGATTCCTCCGGAATAAGGGTCAATTGCAGGATTAGACATAGCCAAGGGGCACAAACAACAAACCAATCATAGCTGGGTTTCACAGGCTGTCAACAAGCAAGCCAAGCTAGCACAGCCCAAGGGACTAACCACTGCATACCAGCGGCAAAACAATTCCCTTCACAACCCTGTGAAGAAGCAAAATGACCGATGACAGTCCCAAATGAAAGGTGAGACACAGCTCCAGCCTATAAGGCAACTCAGAGTAGGTTTTGGCCCTAACGTGGCCAAAACAACTCAACAACAGCACCCAAACCAGGGTATATCAGCAGCCACAACACACCATGAAGGATAACAACAGTCCACAGTCCCAAAACCGGGAAATTCAACCCCCGAATTAGCAATCCACAGTGGTCCAAAACGAAATTGGAACCCACAGCCGACAAAACTCATGGGGAAGACAACAGCCCCAACACAAACAGCAAGCATGGCTCTCTACATGGGAAAAACGACCCAAACATCTTGTGCGAGAGGAAAACTCGCACCCAACAGAAAAATGCACGGGAAGGACATACCCAATTTTCTGCGTGAGGATTCTAGCAGTAGAGGCCCTGCGTGAGGAGAAAACAACTCTGATTTTGCCCGTGAATGAACGAAACAACAGCAAGGACGCGAATTACATTGCGTGGGTGCTTCAGCAACTCGTGGAGCCCCAGAAAATGTCTGCGTGAGACTAAAATCGCCCCGAGCCTGTGCATGAGAAGCCAACAGACCAAAATCGTGGTGAGAGTGAACTGACCAGGGATGAGTGCGTGAGGGAGAAGAATGGACAGACATGGGTGGAGTGGGAAAATGGGTAAGGCTGACAGCCTGCCACAACCACCACCACTTCAGCAATAACTCCCCCAACCACCAGCTGAAGCATTAAAGAGGTTGAAAAACAACAAAGGTGGCAAAACAACAAGGCAATAAAACATGGGTTTTTCCCCCATAACCAAGGTTTGACATCCCCCACCCCTTATCCTTTGGAACCATGCCCTTTTCATTCAACGTTGCACTGCCGTAGCTGGTTGTGGTTTATTTAATTGATGTGCGGGTTTTACATGATGCCACAATAAAATGCGCCGGATAGCACTACATTCCATCGGCAATTATCCCCATTGCCGAAACATACACAACCAAATCGATGGTGGGGCTTTTGCCTTGAGCTCCTCACCATGATTAATTACAATATATACATCATGCAAACGGGGTCAAAACCGGGGACGTGACGTTCCCCTCCCCCTTGGAATAACACCGTCCTCGGTGTTCCATTACATATATACAATACATATACAGTTGCACATCAAAATTTCAAAATTGCAGATCTATCCCACGTTCGATCATTTACTTTGAACGTTCACGACCAAGCCTCTCGGCTTCCATGGACTTTTCCTGCTGGTCCTCAGCTTCTTGCTGATCCCGAAGTCTAGGAACTTTGTGGCTATCGCCTTCATCATGTTCCCTCATTGGACAGTCCCGGCGTAAATGATGTCTTCCGCATCTCCAGCATCTCACTGGCTGCTTCATCATTACCTGCTCAATTTCCTTTGAGTCTTCATGCCTGGACCGTTTCTTATCGGGTTGCTTGGACGAATGTCCCATCGCTGATCCACCTTCCTTTCCTTTGCCGATTGCTCCCAGAAGGCTTTTCACCTCCCTTTGCAAACCAATAGAGTCTTGCAAAATCTAGTGGTTCATTTCACTCTTCCTTCTCTGTATCCTGAGCATCTCCCCAAGATTTTCTTGGGTCTTGGAAATCACTTGAAGGAGACTTCCAGCCAAGTCCAACAACTTTTGATCTGCTGCCATAATCAACGTGCACCACCTGGTTTCACTTTTCTCACCTGTGAAATGCACCATTGAAAGTCTATCAGACCAAGCATAATATAGATATCAAAATCAGTTAGTTAATTACCCAATTGGCATGACAGTCTGAGTTCCACTAAGGAAACTTTCACATTTTTCATGCCTTTCCCCAACAGGCACATGAGCTCCTTCATGTCCATTCCTGGGCAGGGAATTAACTATTCCAGCATTCACAAATTTGCTTAATCAAATACACACATTTCATTCACAATCATACATGCATTTACAATGCATAAACATATATCTAGATATATGTATATAATCAAAAGGCAGGAGAGAGCAGTAAGAGTTTTTCTCCTCTTTGTTCTGTTCCATCCTGGAACCCACACCGCTGCAGTGGCTTTTCATGCTCTCAGCCTCTTTCACTTCACCGTGAATGCTGGACCAATCTCTCTTGGTCATGACACTTAGTGTCTT